>QLPN01004694.1:0-50803 GCA_003314395.1 Albatrellus ellisii | reverse complement strand
TTGAAATGAAGTGGAGTCTGTATGTGAGTGAATAGAGTATCATACTATTGCGGATGAGCAAAAGAGGAATAGCACTGATCGCACCAAATGCTGACTTCACGACTCGTACCTCCATGGTTACTTTGGTGGGTCTAGACCATGCCTCGGCCTATTCATCCTATCCCTCATCGGCTGACCCGGTATTGTTTTCTGACGCCTGCGTGAATGCGTGATTATAGTGACTGTGGATGATTTTCACGTGCAGTGCGTTAATGTTGCTGTGTTCGCCTGATGTCACTGATGGTCGTTTTCCAGCGTTACATGCACGTGATGCTCATCAGCGATTGTCCTTTTGTTTTAGCTTTCTTCAGTTGTTCAGCTTCGACAAAGCTTTGGCCTCACACAAGGGCAAACAACCCACACCTCCTGAGCCAGTCAACAATGAGGATGGCAACAATGATGATGGTGACAATAATGATGGTGAGGTCAGAGAAGGGATGGTGGAACTGACCAGCTCAACTGTGTCAACAGTATTGAAATGTGGCACAGAAGACATGGACAAGGACACCATGCTGCACCAACAAAAATGCACATGATGACCCTGAAGACAGTTGCTGGTGCAGCCAAGTGACAAGGGTGGAAGTGGACTGATGTGGGGCCAATGCAGCCAGTATGTACCCTCTCTGTAGCCTCTCCTTGGCATGGTTGACACCTTGCAGGTGACAAAGCCATGCTCCTGGTGCCAATGCTCAGACAGCATGTGCTTCTGGCATGAGTGGGTGGGGTGATGCATCAGGTGCACACATCAGTGGCAATGCTGTGATTCCACCATACAGCTGAACTTGGCAGTTGCAATAGGTGAGTCCCTTTATGGGTGTGGCATGACATGGATGCTAATCAACAGATCACAGAACCATGGTCACTGACACCACTCTTCATACAAGGCAGCAGTGAGGCAGCCAGGCCTAGTCACACCATTATGTGCAGTCTGTCTGTCTCTGAGGGGCCCCTACCAGAGGTGGGCAGATACATGGGCCTCACATTCCTGATGGTCCCACCATGCCTCAACTACCAAAATAGTGACATGACAGATGCCACCAACTGGGGAGCCCTTCAGTGGTATGAGACACAGTGATGAGCATCACATACACATAACACCAGAAAATGACCATCAGTGACACCAGGTGAACAGTGACATTAATGTGCCACATGCAACAATCATCTGCAGTCACAATCAATTGTGCATTTGTTTAGGTGTTGGACTATTGGACTGGGTTCAGCCAACAAGGAGCAGGATTGATAAGATGTATAGGCCAAGACGTGGTCCATGGAGTCACAAGTTGCAAAGTCAGCACTTGGTGCAATTGGTGCTTTTCCTATTTTGCTCATCCATACAGCATGATACCTTAATTGTTCATGCCCAGACTCCACCTCATTTCAAATATCCCTATGATCAACCCTACATTGTAAATTTTCTGTTTTGGTTTGTTGTGCTCCAGCCTTGGAGCTAGGCTTGTATTTAAATGGCACATCATCCATCAGAAAAGAACAGATTTCCCCAGCCCATGATTTGACTTCTCTTCCCCATCCAAGTCAGCTTGCAAAAAACCACATTCTGATCTTCCTTCTGTGTGTCTTACTATCAAGAAAGTGTGCATTCCTTGTAGGTCATGTCTATTATTGCATTGTGTTCCCCATTGCATTGTGTTCTATATTGCATTGCATCTAGTCTCCATTGTGTTGTGTTCTAGTCTCCATTGCATTATATTCTCTATTGTGTTCTCCCTTGCATTGTGTTGTGTTCTCTTTATCATGTCATATTGCCCATTTGTTGCCCAAGCTGCATTTCCTTTTGTTGCCCCAGTTGCATCACACTATTGCACTTATCACTCTTAACTACTAACTCTCTCTACCTTGGTGTCTAGAGAATCTTACAACTTGCACCCTCCAGCAATTGTTGTGGTTGTGGTTGTTATTCCCCTTCAGCCCAGCACAGCACCTAACAACAGCATGCTGAGCTGGGGCTGCAATTCCATCAATCAGTCAATGCATTTGCTGGAGGCTGAGATTCAAATCATCTGTGTGCAACTTGCAGAACAAGAGTAATGAAGTCCAGAGTGCAGCAAATTACATCAGAAGGCAGTGGGGTCAAAAGGCAAGGGAATGGAGCAGGAGTAACAGGCACTGCATGTGCATTTTTTATTTTTCTTGTCTGTTTTTGTACATCTAAGAGCTGCCAGAAACCTGCAAATATAAAGCAAGGATGAGAGTAAAAATAAAATAAATAAAAAAACAAGTGGGAGACTTGTGAGCAGATTAAAAACTGGATAGGGAAATAAGTAAAGAGAGAAGAAAAATAGGAGAGATGCATTTTGTCACATTTGATGACTTGCTCCTCAATGTTGTCTAGCATAGTAGATTCCAGTTGACAGAGACAATCTGTCATGACATCTACAAGGTCATTGAGTGGAGGCAAGGGAATTGCATGTTGTGTGAAATAGGGGATGATGTGAAATGCTGCAATAGGCCTGTCAAGGACTGAACCATTGAGTTCACAGAGGATATATGCACCACCTCTGTTGCATGACAGCATGATAAGGGTGCTAAGAGTGGCCTATTGGACAGTCTTAGGGAAGGTCTGTAATGATACCCCTGGTAACAAGGTAGTGAATATGCATTTGATAGGCATAATAGATGTTCCTAATGATGATGAAGAGTGGGATCAACAAGATAGTGATGAGGATGATTCCACCAATGACTATATGAGGATCCAGAGTGATGAGTTTAGGATGTCTTAGTGACACTTAGAGTGACTTAGAGATCTTAGACTTAGTTCTTAGAGGATGAAGTGAGTGTTAGGTCAAGCACAGTATAGGAGAATCCCTAGATTGTGAAGTTGACAAGACTGGGGTTTAAGACTGCCAGTCTTTCAACTACTTATACAAAACCAGAGTCCTAAGTATAGTAAGGTTGTGCAGTAATGCACAGTAAGTCACATCCATTGTATAAGTAGTGTGGCTCAGCCACAAGCACAAAGTGAACAGGGTGTAAACAAAGATAAATAAGAACGAGAAAGGGGAGTCCTTGCTAATTGTATAATGATAGTCCTTAGCAAGTAAATGTTATAATAAATAAATAAAGATAAAAGAGAAAAAGATAAGTCTAATATAGTACTTGGAGCTAAGCTCACACTTAAGTATGTAAATACTTAAGTACTATAAAAGAGAAAGGAAAGGAGAGTCCTTACTAAGTAAAGTGGAGCTAAGCTCACACTTGTAGTAATAATACTATGCTTTACTAGTAAGTAAGATAAAAGAAAAAGAAAAAGAAAAGAAAAAAACCATTACAAGGTGCCGAAGCAAGTGCCTTGTAACAAAGGGGTCTGAGGTATCAGGGATGCATTTTATGGTTTAATGCTTTTTCAATCGTGGTGTGGTGGATGAGGATAAGAGCACCACACTGGAAGTCAAAGTCATGGATAGTTGCATCAAATTCACACTCAAATCTGGTTGCAGCTTCCCATCATGCATCAAATACTGTGGAGTGTAGTTCTGTCAAATGCTCTTGCCACTTCTGGAGTGCAATCACCCTTCAAGAGATAAGATTGGTGGTAGATAAAATGGAATCAGGTGGTGGAACAAGATAGGTAGCTTCAGTGATGTTGAGGGGTAGGAGAGGGTGTGTGCTGGTAACAGCAAAATAAGGGGAACACCCCATGCATCTATGAATCATAACATGGTCAGCCCAAAATACAGAATACACAACCTGAAACCATTTCAACTGGTTGCCATCTGCAGCCTTGAACAAAGCCTGGTGCACATCAAAATGTGGATGCTCAACAATGCCATTGGCACATGAATTGTAACCAGAAATGTGAATATGTCAGATGTGATACCACTGCACCAAATAGTTGAGTGCATTGACATATGGCACACCATTGTTGGACACAATATCCATAAGCACTCCCCAGTGACAAAGGATATCTTTGAATATCCAGTCACTGAGGAACTTTGCTATCTCAGAACATAGCATGCAAAATTCAGGATAATGTGTGAGTGAGCAACAACCTTACACAATATACTTATATCTTCCAGACAGAGGCATGTGCATGGAATCCATGTACATAAGGGCACATAAGGGCACTGGTGTTGCAACTGTTGGAGGCAGCAAGATGTTCCTAATCTGCCACAGTTGACAGATATGACATGTCCACACAAATCAGGCAACATCTTGCAGCAATTGAGACCACCAGAAGTGTTCACAAATTAATGCATGTGTTGCATAAATACCCTGATGACTGATATCATCATGCACAGACCACAGAATGGGTAATTGCTCCTCATAAAAGAGGACCACTTTATGCTGGCCATGCAGGTCATTTCACCAGAGTCTTCCTGTAACTATGAAAAATTTAGTACAATAACACACGAATCTTGCATACTGTGCATCATTGATATCAACTGGGCACTGTAAGTTGTCCAGCCATGTGCAAACAGCAAGAAGCCACTCATCCTATCACAGTGCCACTGTGTTTCACAGAATTGGTTCAGGTGGCTCACTTTTGCTGTCAGGTTGAGATACTGCCTCACCCTCTGCTGTGGAATCTGATACATTATTAGCTAAAACAGCAAGGGATTGAGAAGTGGCTTGGAGACATGGAAATGGTGGGTTAATAATATGCATAAAACCATAAAAGCAGTCAATTCATTCATCAAAATCCTCATTGTCATCATCCTCAGGTTTATCACCAGGCTGTGATGGCCTCCATGACAAGCCACTGGACCATGGACCACACCAGGTACATGCACAAGCATGAAGTGAAATGCAAGGATGCCAATAATCCACCTATTGATACTCACAGAAGGTGCAAGGTCTGGGTTAGTTAGCATTCCTTTGATATACCAGGCATCATCTTCAATGAAGAGATTTCAAACACCTATGAGGTAGAGTTTTAATGCACACAGGGTGCCAAATAAGCTGTAGATCTCAAGTTTTGCTTGCAAACAATGCAACTCTTGATTATTAAGTGTTATTGAGCCAAAATGTGTGAAATAGTGTCACACATTACTTTCCAAATCTTCTTGACTGAGAATGAAGCCAACTGTGATATATAAGGTGTCAACTGAGAGGATAGCTGGTGCAGGTGAATGATAGTCAATGGGCCTGAGTGTGGGGGATGAGAGGATAGCTTGTTTGAGGTCTTCTTGTGCTGCCAGCTGCTCTGGACCAAAGATGAAGGGTTGGAGTTTATGAGTGAGCATAGTGAGAGCATGAGCACAATGTGTGAAATTGTGAATAAAAATGCAAAGAACTCCAACAGTGCCAAGGAACATGCAAACATCATGGCAAGGACCCCAATTGGATATCTTTGCAACATGTGATTCTTCAGGAATACAACCTTCTGGAGTACAACAGTGTCCCACAACATTGAAGTCTGGTGCACAGAGCACTGTCTTGTGCCCTGAGAATGTGCCTCCAGCATACTTCATTCACTGGACTATGCAGTGAAGATTTTGGAAGTGCTCCCAGATGAAGCATTGGATGCCAGGATTCTGGGGAATTGTTTCATATTTACCATTGGCATCACAGTAATCAGTGTTGGGACCTTTCACCAGTATGTCATCAATGAATGGTACTGTGACATGCAGGATTTCAAATTGTAAAATATGAGTAACATCTTCATGGAGAATAGGAACAGAATTTGTCCACCCCATCAGCAGGGTGATGAGACATAACATGCCAAATGGTGACTGGCATGTGGTTAGAACCCATGATGATTCCATGAGCAATCATTCATCATAACTGACATTTAGATCCAATGTTGCACCACAAACATGACCCACGAATTGTTCTGCAAGAAGGTCTGTGAACAGGGGTATACCAGAGTGTTGGATTGTCACTGTGTTGAGCAGTTCAAGACTGCACAATCTAAAGACCAGTACCATCCTTTTTGATGACACAAAACCAGCAAGACCAATACGACAAATTGGATGGCTCATAGACACTGGCCATGATCTTTTTGGTAATAAGGCAACATACTTCATTGTAGATACCTGGTGGGATGGGAATGTTGTGCTGTACCCAAGGCTTGTGTTCTATGATGGGGATTTTGATGGGTGGGAAGATGTCCTCCTGGAAACATCCTTGCTCAGAGTTGTCCCACACAAAACCCAAGTGCTGTAGGCACATAAAGTGATGCATGAGATTGCACTCAGCAGGCCAAAGGAAGTCACTTTGTGTGCTCTGTCTGTGATGTCTCTGTATTTGCTAGTATAGCATCCAACTGGAATAAATGGCAGGGGATTTGGTAAAAGCATAGGAATAGATGTGAGCAGATCACTGCTTATATCATGAATAATGTGAAAGTGCGACAGGAGGTCAGCCATAACTGGGTGCACTTTCTTTGCTACTGGCTTATACTTCCTCTTCCCATATATGGCAACAGTGGAGTCTGAAGAATCAAGAAAAACAGAAGCTGAAAGCATATACAGAGTGGAATTTGTAGTGTAAAGATGAAACATGGGAACAGGATTGTTGCAAATAAGTGAGACTGCACTCTTGCAACTTTGCATGTCATTATTTTTGTGATATCCCTGACACTCAGTCAGATCCTTGAATCACAAAAACCCAATACTTCTTTTTGGCAAAACTGGAATTTGTAGGACCCACACAGTAGCATAGGCACAGTCACCAATGACCCCATGTTAGGATCATGTATCATGATCATCTGATCCTTGTTACCAAAGTTGTGAACAACACTTTGTGTTAATATGTCGAATGGTTGCCCTAATAAGACATTGTATGTGGGACTGTAGATGACATGAACTGCTAAGAGCGGCCTATTGGACAGTCTTAGGGAAGGTCTATATTGATACTCCTGGTAACTGGAGATTGAATGGGTGCTTGATGCACATAATGGAAGTTCCTAATGACAATGAAGATTGGGATCAACGAGATAGAAATGAGGATGATTCCACCAATGATGATGCAAGGATCCAGAGTGTTAAGGTTTAAGATATCTTAGTGACACTTTAGAGTGACTTAGAGATCGTAGACTTGTTTCTTAGTTTAAGAAGATGGGTTGTAGTGAGTATAGATCAAGTGCAGTATAGGAGAATCCCTAGATTGCGAAGTTGACAAGACTGGGGTTTAAGACTGCCAGTCTGTCAACTATTTATACAAAACTGGAGATCTAAGTATAGTAGAGTTGCGCAGTATTGCACAGTAAGTAAACGATAATGCACAGTAAAGTGCAGTAAGTACGTGTCCATGTGATATAAGTGGCTCAGCCACAAGCATGAAATGAACTAGAGATAAACAGATGTAAATAAAGACGAGGTAAATGAGTCCTTGCTAATTGTATAGTAATAGTCCTTAGCAAGTAAATGTTATAATAAATAAAGAGATAAAGAGAAAAGATAAGTCTAGTATAGTACTTGGAGCTATGCTCACACTTGAGTATGTAAATACTTAAGTACTATAAGAGAGAAAGAAAAAGATAAGTCCTTACTAAGTAAAGTGGAGCTAAGCTCACACTTGTAGTAATAATACTACACTTTACTAGTAAGTAAGATAAAAGGAAAAAGAAAAGGAAAAAAGAAATTTGTTACGAGGTGCCAAAGCAAGTGCCTCGTAACAGATACTGACTCTTTCACAACTACAAGTGAGTCTGGTGGCTGGCCAGGTGGAAACTCACAAAGGTATGCTTTGTATGGGTCATGGATAACAATAGGCTTGCTGTGCTGACTAGACATGACTGCTTCTTTGAATTTCTATGGCATATCATGCACTAGGTGACAAACCTTTTTGTCAGAGATAGTCTGAGCATAGCTATTGATGATGTCATTTTTGTTGTTGTCCTCCTCCATGTAGTTTGCAGCTGCCATGGGGACAGGGTTGACAGGAACTTTCTTTGCTGTCATCACCTCCTGAGCTTGGTAGTGGACTTCTGGGGTGATAGAGTAAAGCTGATGATGGGTGATAGTTATTGGCATTTCCATAGCACATTGGAAGACTTCTGCTGTGTGAGCTTTGTCATGAATTGGCAGATCCACATGATACACATTGTCAGGTTTTCTCTGTGCAGGTGCAACATGTGATGGTGTGGGATTAGCAGACACAGGTGTGGGATTTGTTGTGTCTTGAGCCTTGGCAAAAGAGTGAATTGGTGGACCATTATTGTTATGAGCTGCCAACTGAGTAGTCTCAGCCTGTGGAGGCATTGACTCCCAAGTCACCTGTGGTATGCATGAGTTAGACTGTTGAGGCAGGGGTACCTCAGATGTGTCATGAGAATTGTCACCTGCCACAAGATTTTCTTCTGCACATTGCCTTCACATCCTAATGGTAGGCTGGAATGGTACCTGTGCATGGCACAAGTTATACAACTTGTGCTCTAGATTTGTGATATGCTTGTCCTTTAACAGCTGATATGAGCTGGTGCCCTTGTTATCAAAAACATGGTCATTCATTGCCTGCATGTTTAGCATCATCTGACCAGTGCTGATATTTCCTGGATTTTGGTGATGCCACTTGTTGACACAGTCATGCAACCATCATCCAGTGATGCCTCTAGGCACAAAGATCCCTGTAGGTATAACAACTTTTCCATCAGCATTCCAACTAATTTTACCCTGTGTGATATAGTCATTGACAACCAAATATTTGTGAATATAGTGATTTGTCTCACCACAGAAATTACATGCATTACCATTTTCACATGGTGGTGCTGTACTTTGCAGCTGTGGACATGTTGTGTGTTGGGACTCAAGTGCTCTGGTGATTTCCTGAGCCCAAGCATCCATATCCAGTACTCTGGGCAATTCTATTTTCATGTTAGTGGCAGATGGTGAAGCAGTAGAAGTAGTTGCAGATGGTGCTGTGCCTGTCATGTGAATCACCAATGTTGTGTCATGAAGGACATAGTGTGCTGCTGCCTCTATGTCCTTGAGTGGATATGCATTCTCATGATCATGCTGTGGCAGGACAATTTGTAAACATAGAGCAATGCATTCCCACAAACTAGGTGGGCAGCCTTCAGCATAGCAGTTACCCTGCTCATATTCTGAGAGTCACTGGGTGCTCTACAGGAAACCCATGATGACTATGAACTGGCAGTGGTAGTCAGCAAAGTTACCTAGCAACTCCATAACCAAGAGTCTACACTCTTGTACGAGAAAGGATAGATCTGCATGGGTCCACTTCCAAGTGACCTCAGACCCAGGGTGTTATGAGGCACTTACTTTGGCACCTTGTAATGGTTTTTTCTTCTTTCTTTTCTTTTTTTCTTTTATCTTACTTACTAGTAAAGTATAGTATTATTACTATAAGTGTGAGCTCAGCTCCACTTTACTTAGTAAGGACTCATTTTCTTTTCTCTTTATAGTACTTAAGTATTTACATACTTAAGTGTGAGCTTAGCTACAAGTACTATACAAGGCTTATTCTTTCCTTTTTTATCTTTCTTTATTTATCTACATTTACTTGCTAAGGACTATTACTATACAATTAGCAAGGACTCATCTTTGTTTATCTTTGTTTATCTCTTGTTCATTTTGTGCTTGTGGCTGAGCCACTTACTATAATCATTGGACATGTTTAGGTCAAGTGACTTCATTGATTGCTGCACAATCATCGTTGATCCTTGAACCTTATTCACTAGTACTATCTTTAGCACTCTAGTTTTGTATAAGTAGTTGAAAGACTGGCAGTCTTAAACCCTGTCAACTTCACAATCTAGGGATTCTCCTTTACTGCGCTTGACCTAAGCTTGTTACCAACTCATTTCATTCTCAAAGAACTAAGTCCAAGATCTCTAAGTCACTCTAAGTGTCACTAAGATATCCTAAACTTGTCATCCTGGATCCTCATTTAGTCATTGGCTGCATCATCCTCATCACTATCTCATTGATCCCTCTATTCATCATCATCTGGAACAGTTATTACACTTTTCAAGCACATATCAACTACCTTGTTACCAGGGGTATTGTTATACCAAATCTTCCCTAAGACTGTCCAATAGGCTGCTCTTAGCACAGGGTATTGTTTGTAAATCTCCACTTTGAAGCCTTCATATGTTTTAGCAGTATCTTTGTATGTTGGCAGTGTTGCCCAGAGGTCCTGGACATCTATGTTGACATAGCATTGAGCATGTATTTTACACATTTGGTTGTCTTGAATTTGAGTGAGATTGAAGTGGAATTTGAGATCTTCAAAATATTGTCAGAGGTCATGGGGGCACTTTGGGTTGAATTTTGGTGTAGTTCTGTCACCTTGTACTGGCATTGCATACTGAGTTGCCATTGGCACAATATGAGGTGGGGTATGTGAAAGGGATTGGTGATTGGTTTGGTGGGATGGGGTTGGGGTGATAGTCAAGATCAAAGGTGACAATAAAACACTGGGTGCCAAGAAGAATGATGAGTCTACAGGAGATACAGTGTGTGGAGTAATGATTAGCTCTTCTTCTGTGAGCAGGGAATGTGTGGAAGGTGGTGAATAATGCAGCAGGCTGACAAATTGTTTGAGTTCATCTTGGAGCACTTCAATTGTTGGTGAGCTTGTATGTCTTTGCAAATGAAGGTTGTAGTGGTGTCTAGACATAATCTTGGAATGCAGCCCCTTGTGGTGGGCTCCAATATGATATGTGCTGTGACAGGGTGAAGGCAGAATCTACAATCACAACCACAACAATTGCTGAGGGGTGCAACTTGTAAGATCCTCTAGACACCAAAAGAGTGATTTAGTAGTTTGGTACAGATAGGGTGACAATGTGATGTGATTGGGCAACAATGAAGAAATGTGATGAAAATGCAAGACTGTAAGCTGCAATATAGAACACAACACAATGCAACACAATGCCACACAATGGAAAATGCAATGCAATAATAGATGTGACCTATGAGGAATGTGCACTTTCTTGGTAGTGAGACATGTGGAGGGAAGAGCAGAACACACTCTTTTGCTAATTGGCTCAGACAAGAGAGGGAAGTCAAATCATGGGCTGGGGAAATCTATTCCTTTCTGACAGATGATGTGCCATTTAAATACAAGTCTAGCTCCAAGACTGGAGTACAACAAAACAAAATAGAATTTTTACAACATAGGGTCAATCATAGGGATATTTGCAATGAGGTGGAGTCTGGATGCAAATGATTAAAGTATCATGCTATATGGATGAGAAAAATAGGAAAAGCACTGATTGCACCACATGCTGACTTTGTGACTTGTGACTCCATGGACTGCATCTTGGCCTATACACTTTATCAATCCTGCTCCTCATTGGCTGAACCCAGTCCTATAGTCTGACACCTAAACAAATGTGTGATTGATGTGACTGCAGATGATTGTCACATGTGGCATGTTAATGTCACTGTGTTCACCTGATGTCTGATGTCACTGATGGTCATTTTCCAGTGTTATGTGCATGTGATGCTCATCAATGTGCTTCATGCAGTGTGGGTGGATTGCTGGAGGTGGCAGTGGCAGTGAGGAGAGCTGAGAGAGATGGACCAGCACCTGGCATGGCAAATTCATCATCACTTGACAAGTCTTGTAGGACATCAGCATAGGCATGGGTGCCATATGCACTGTTGCCAAAGCATGCAGGATGTTGGGTCATATGGCCCAAACAATGAGGAGGAGTTGGCATGACAGGATCTGCAGGTGTCAGGGTGGTAGTTGGAGACAATGGAGGAACAGTGGGAGTGATGGGACTTAGCTCAGTGTAAAGTTGTTCCAGTTCACCAGACAGCACTGCATGTTATGCATGACCTCTACCTCCATCTCCATCACATCCCACATGTGGGGTGACTATTCCTGGGATGCAGTCGGAGAACCAAGTGGTGCACATTCAAGTTGGCACTGGTGGGGTGACTGATGGCAGTGTGACTGGCAATGCAGGTCTGTACAGTCAAGGAGGTGACATGGGTGTCACAGGCAGTGCCAGTGGGGGTGCTGGCATGGTGAGTTCAGCAGGTGATGTGTCTGCAGTAGCAGCTGTGGGTGTGGCAGGTGCAAGGGACTCCATGCAGCTGCCATCATTTGAGAGGTTGACCTGAAAGCTATTATGCAGCAGAGCATCTGAATCAGAATCTGACAAATCAGAGTTGGGTGGAGGAGTGATGTTGATGGCACAGCAGCCATAGGTAAAGCCTGTGGGAAAAAGAGAAATGTTAACTTGTCAAAAACCATATTGCATGAGATGATGATGTGGTGGGTGGTGTGGTCCCAAAAACACCAAGCTTTGGAGCCCAGTTCATATCCTATGAATACCATCAGAGTTGCACAAGGATCAAGCTTGACTTGTCATTCAGTGGGAATCATGACATATGCTAGATATCTGAATTTTTGTAAGTACAAGATGTTGGGGATATGGCCATTGTGCCAAAGCTGGTGGGGTAATACCCAGTCACACATGTGTTAAGGTGTGCAGTTGTACATGAGCACAGAAACTCAGAGTGTGTGTTCCCAAAAACCCCAGGATGTGGATGCACTGTGCAAGAGTGATAGAGTGGAGTTGATGATTGTCTGGTTCCATCTTTCCACATGGCCATTTTGCACCAGAGAGTAAGGTGCTATGAGATTATGTGTGGTTCTGTTGTGCTGTAGGATACTCTGGATGGTCAAGTTGACATACTCACCACCCCTATTGTTGAATTTATCATTCACTATATGATGCTAATCATACCCTTGCCCCATCTTATCTTCCCATCATCTTCTGATCTTCATCTGATCTTATCTACATATTTACATCTTATTCTTCTCTCTTCTAATTATCTCTAATACTTATCTCCTTTTGGTTGGTCTACACATTGTAGCTCCATCCAGATTCTATCAAACCTACTATATCTTCTCTCTGGTCGTCATCTTCTTTGATACCTTTTATCTTAACATCAGTCATAAACCCTCAATCTCTATAGTCAGGCCTTAGTTCCACTTCTTTCCTCTATGATTAAATTAAACTTAGACATCATCTATCTCCTAGCTGTGCTCATATGCCCTTTTTTACACCTATCACTCTGCAGGACCTTGAGTTTTTGTTCAGTGTGCATTTTGGTCCATGACAAGAAAGTTGTGAGTGCTTGTGAGAGGTCATCTTTGTGAGCAAGGGGTATGGCAACTGCATGGCCAGAAAAATCATTAATAAAGGATGCAAAACATAAAGAACCTTGCATCAACTTTGTTGCCATAGGTCTGACTAGATCACTGTGCATGAGGTCGAGCAGTTGTAGCACACATTTGGATGAGTGATGGAAGGGTTTTCATGCTAGCTGTCCAAGTGCACAACCTTCACAAGGTCTGGTTGTAGTGTGGTTGGTAGTTCTGATGTCGAAACCACTGACTGTAAGATGGCAGCCCTACATATCCCTGATGGGAGACCAGTGTGCACTAGACTAAGGATTGTTGGAAATACCAACAGTGACTGTTCAGCTTCACTATACTCATCACATACACGTCTTCTTTATGTCCTTACTGATGCACATTCTACTACTTACTAAACTCACTACCACGTTCTCGACCCACTTACATCACTACAACCACATTTGTGTAGCACGTACTACAACCCCACTCACAACCCCACATTTACACTCTGCCTGAACTCAGTTCAGCGTGCACTACTTATACTACACCCCCCACTTTCTGTAGCTATATGGCATTACACAAAATGTCGTACCACGTCTCCCCACTCTGTGCCCTAGTGCACACCATGTACTACTGTGCCTATACAGCGATCTACCTCATTTGCTCCCTTCTCCCTCTAGTTGGCTCATACCTGCGCAAACAAGGATCACTCCAAAGAATAGGATAAGCCAGCCATAACAAGCTGGAGTATATTTGCTATACTACAGCTACCTATATACTAAAGGAAAGTGCACACAGACCAGCACAGTACTCTAGGGCAGGTGCTACAGTAAATACCCACAGTAAGTATGACATCATGCACAGCATGGGTGCATCCAGAGCACAAAGTGACAGTAAGTAGATAAAGATATGATAAGATCAGATGAACTGAAAGGAAGATGATCTAATCATATCTAATCAAAGAAAAACAGAAAAAAAATGTAAAAGAAATAAAGAACTAAATGCTCCAAATAATTGAAGCCTGACACTGACACTCATGTTTGTCACAAGCTTCTGCAAAACCTGTTGGTTTATGTGTGCACACCATGTGTGCCAGATAGCATATGTGGGTTTTATAGTGGCCAGAGATGCAAGAGCAGAGGAAGAAACAACATGAAGTCCTAACCAATAGGTTCTATGTTGTTTCTGTCTAATTGTGTGAGTTACTTGATCAGGAGTAGAGATATGACACTCAGCCTTGGTGTATACCACTCAAAGGTTTTTGTCCATGAGTTGTGAAATGGCAATGAACTGCATGCCAGCCTCTGGGGCATATAGTATGCACTGTAGGGTGATTTTTCTTAGTGTCCCTTCCATACTTGTGGTGGCCTCGACTGTACCAATTCCAAGGTACAGGATGGTGGAATTGTTTCTGAGGTGAATGGTTCTTGGAGTGTTGCATATGGATCCTGGCATGAAATCTGCAGGATATGGGTTGATGTGATCTGATGCTCCACTATTGAGCATCCGTTCATTGCACACTTCAAGGTAAAACAAAGTTGTGGTGTCAGCCCCCATCATATTGAGAGTAGTAGTACTAGGTTTGCTATGGGGTGGTACAGGAGGTGGATCAACAACAACAACAGCAGCAATGGATGGCTTAGCAGTAAATCCCCTATTCTTTTTCTTCTCTGGGTGCAGGATCCAACAAAACTTGTTGGTGTGGCTGCCAGGGCCACACTTTGTGCAGGTATATTGATTGAGTTTGGGTTTTCCACACAAGGTGAAGCCAGTGGGAGTAGAAAGTGGAGATGATGTGTTGGGAGCCATGAGGCCACACATGTGCTGTGCAGGCAACAGGAGGGTGCTTGTGTTGCCTGTAAGGTGGTTGCTCTCCTCCATGATCCATTTGTGGATGGTGTTGCTCTTGATTTTGTAGAGGTCCAGTTGTGTGGCTAGAAAGGCTGAAACCATGTTAGAACAAGACTCTGGCAGACCCATCAACAAAGTGAGGGCCATGTCTGTTGAACACTCTGTGCATTACTATCACCTTTACATTACAATTTTGTTCAGCATTACCTCTATTACACACACTTATGTACTTATGACACAAACACTCACTTCTCCACAACCCCACAGAGTCCTCTTCTCATCCCCACACCACACATACTCCAGACAACACATGTCCTCCACACATATGGGCATTGTTGTTCTTACACATACATACTCTGCCCTAAACCTTATCACTTCCCACTATATGAGATGTGCTACCCACTTCACACTTCCTCAGATGTTGTTGTACAACACTGAGTAAGTCTCCTACACTGCCTATCTTATATCCCTCTTATCAAACTCCCTGTAGCAACCCTCCATTACACTGTGGTACCACTCTGGTATCCACACCTACTTATCTTGCTGCAGCACATTGCTCACACTATCAATCATCTTTGTTGCTTGCCATAACCTGCACAAACAATGTCATTGTCTGAAACCATTTTTCTACTCTCTGTAAGCTTGATGCATGTGAGCTGTAGGTTCTCGATTTGTTTTGTGAAAGCTTCAGAGTCTGTCAATTTGAATTGCTGAAAAATGCAGAGGGAGTGGAAAGTAGACATAGCTCCCTTTACACCATACTTGGTTTTGAGTGTCTTCCAGTTGGTGTATGAGGGTTCTTCATCATCTATGTGATGGTCTGTAGTTGGTCCTGCAAATAGACTGATATATGTATTGCAGGAGGTGTCATCTTCCAAGAATTTGTCAATTTTGTCCTGGCTTAGGACTTTGGTGTAGTGTGGTTTCTTGGGTTTTGTCTCTGTTGCAGGTTCATCAATGATTTTCTCATATTTGGTGATAGGGGCTCCTTCATTGACTGCATACCAGATTTTCAGAATAATCAGTGTGTTCCTTATGAGGGTAGCCCAGCGTTTGTAGTTTGAGGTCTCTTTGAGAGGTGGTATGGTGACCTTTGGGAGATTTCCTGCTTTGGTGGTGGGGAGTTGGGTTAGGATTATGAGAGTGACAATGACGTAAGTGATGCATGTGGCATTGCCTGCCATGCACTGGGCAGGGCCCATAACCTGTATGTGCAGGTTATGGCAAGCAATGGCAACCAGGATGTATATGAGAGAGAGTAGATATGAGACTCCCAGGAGGGAGAGAGCAGCAGGTAGCATCTGCAGCAAGTAAGCAGTTACCAACACAGTAGTGAGGTAATGTGTGTTGAAGTGCAATGATCAGCACAGCAGTCACCTGAGGCCAAGGCACTCCATTCAAGGAGGCAAGAGGGAGAGGGTGTGAGCATGTGGGGCAAAAGCCCAAAAAGAAGAGGTTACAACACTGATATAGTGCAGAATATAGTAAGTGTCAGGCCACTATTATTTTCCCTATTTTTCTCTTCATTTTCCTCTATTTTCTTATGTCTCTACTGTCATAGATCTTACAATCGCTCCTGATCTATCGAAGCGATTCCCACGGTCATGCATTCCATCTCTTCGCCTTTATCAGCCGATGACGCGTACGTCATCCGATCTCCGATCGGCCTGTTCTATTTTTGGCTATACTTCGTTTTCTCACCCTTACTGCACATGCTCACCAATCCTTCTCACACCTGCTGCAGAGTATCACCAATCACTCTCACAGTTGCTGCAGAGCCTCAGTCAGCACTGATGCATCCCCTCTATTATTAGGTATGATGTCATTACTATACTTTCTCATTCTCTGGCCCTATACTGTACTGCATGGTCTGTGCATGCTTCAGAGTACTATATATACATAGGACTCCTAGCGGTTTATGTGAATGCAGGCTTGGGCAGGCTAAGAGAACAGTGATGATGGTGATGACATTGAGCAGCATTGAAGTAGCAGATAGTAAGTCTGCAGCGGTAAGTGTAGCATTGGACACAGCGGGTGCCAAGCATGGTAAGAGAGTCAGACTCATGGTAAGACGTCTAAGCATAGATATGAACCTGCAGCAGTAAGTGTAGCATTGGACACAGTGGGTGCCAAGTGTGGTAAGAGAGCTGCAGGGTAGGTTGGTGAGAAAGGAGATGAGGTGTAGGTGAATTGGTACTCACTCAGACTCATGGTAAGACGTCTGAGGAGGTGTAGTGTGATGTGTCCATTTTATATAGTGAAGTGGTAGTAGGGTTGGAGCGGAGATGGTAAGTGAAGAACAATGACTACCTAAGTGGGAGGGACGCATGTCATTCTGGAAATGTAAGTGGAGTGAGAGTTGCTTGGCCTTGTAAGAAGTCCGAGGAGTAGAAGAGTTTGTAGGTAGCGTGTAAGTGACATATGTGTAGGTAAAGGCAAATGAAATATATGTGAGTACACACTGTGCATCAACAGTTTATTCCCCAGTTCTGATCATCTGGGATATCCACTGATATGTGCAGTGCCATGCTGAAGGGAGAAATCAACCACAACTACAACAATGCTGGAGGGTGCAAGTCATAAGATTCTCTAGACACCAAGGTAAAAGGAGTTTTAGTAGTTAAGGGTGATAGTGCGATGTGATTAGGGTGACAGAAGGGAATGCAATTCCTGTAACAGACAGGTGATATGGTGAGATAAGGAGAATGCAATGAAATGGAGAATTGACACAACACAATAGAGAACGCAACTGGACACAACACAAAGATGAAGACAATGCAAAATAGATGCAACCTACAAAGAACATGCTATTTCCTTGTTAATGTGGAAACACATTTGGAAGGTTTGGGCATGCTTTTTCACTTGGAAATCAGACAGAGAGGGGAAGTGAAATTGTGGGCAGGGAAATCTGGCCCTTTTCGACAGATGATGCGCTATCTAAATACAAGCCTAGCTCCAAGACTGGAGCACAACAAAACACAACAGAAAATTTACAGTACAGGGTCAATCATAGGGATATTTGAAATGAAGTGGAGTCTGGATGCAAGTGAATAAAGTATCATACTATGATGGGTGAGCAAAGGAGGAATAGCACTGATTGCACCAAATGCTGACTTCACGACTCGTGCCTCCATGGTTACTTTGGTGGGTCTAGACCATGCCTCGGCCTATTCATCCTATCCCTCATTGGCTGACCTGGTCTTGTTTTCTGATGCCTGCACGAATGAGTGATTACTGCAACTGTGGATGATTGTCATGTGCAGTGCATTAATGTCACTGTGTTCACCAATATCGCTGATGGTCATTTTCCAGTGTTACATGCACATGATGCTCATCACCACTAGGTACAGTACCAGTTCTCTACTCACCTCTTTACCTTTCTAATATATCTGGGATATCCGCTAGTCTAAGCACAATCGTCCTACTTGTTGTTTTAGTCTTCTTCCTCAGTTGTTCAGCTTTGACATAGCGTCAGCCTCACAGTAAGAGTGAGTGGGTATGCTAGTACAGTGAGGGAGAGAGTGAGAACTTGACTAAAGATCAGTGTCCCTAATCAGATGCTTATATACATAAAGATGCAGTGCACAGACCATGCTTATGTAAGTAAAGTGTGGGGCATGGGTGCTGGAGTGAAGAGCAAAAAACCCCATGTCAACACATTCCTCGTAGGTTGTGTCTATTATTGCATTGCATTCCCCATTGCATTGCATTGCATTGTGTTCTCTATTTGTGTTGCATCTAGTCTCCATTGTGTTGTGTTGCATTCCCCTTATCTTGTCATATTGCCCATTTGTTGCCTTAGTCATGTTTCCTTTTGGTCCCAGTTGCATCACACTATCATTCTTATCGCTCTTAACTACTAACTCTCTCTACCTTGGTGTCTAGAGAATCTTACAACTCACACCCTCCAGCAATTGTTGTTGAAATTGGGCAGCACAGCAAGGGAAGCAAACACTGTTGAAATCTAAGCAAGACAACAAGCAGAGAGAAGACCATGTCACAAAAGAAGTAGGCTTCAAGCCCAGAAGAGACTGTAAGATAGAGAAGAAGTGTACCAGAGGGTAGAGGGTACACAGAAGAGAGAAAGAGCTCAGCACATGCAGAAGTGCTGAGGTAAGACAAAGACAAAGTGAAGAAGATATAGTAAGAGCTAGATAGAGTTTAAGAGGAGCTCAAACCATAAAGAGAAATGAAATACCAATAAGATGAGATAGAGATAAGTATACTTAATAAGTAAACAGTGTGATCAGCATCATAAGGTAGTGAAAAACCAACAATTGTTGTGGTTGTGGTTGTTATTCCCCTTCAGCCCAGCACAGCACATATCAATGTCTGAGGAGATGTATGTAGAGAGAGACCATCTTATATAGTATCTGCAAATAGAGTTTGAGCAGAGAGTAAGTGAGGATAGGACAAGGACTACCATAAGTGGTGTGACATGCATCATGCAGAGAATGATGTGGTGTGTGATTGTGCATGGACAAGTAAGTGGAGGTGGAGTCTGAGGACAGAGGGTCTGAGGTTATGAAAAATAGAAGTACATGTGGAAGCATAATGTGTACATGTGTAGGAGGTGGAGAGAAGCCAAATGAAAATGAAGTGTAATACACACATAGAATATAACACCATTGTCATTTGTGCTAACCCACCTACCCCTGCCCTTAAGGCATAAAGTCAGTTGGAAGGAATGACTGGAACTGTCATCTCATTGACCTGGTGCCTGTAACAACCAACCACACATACATGTCATGGTCACTGTGGCTGATTGCTGACCAGACAAGGAACTTGAAGCTGCATGTGCCTGTTGAGCTCCCATGAGAGGGGCTAGGTGACTGAGGATCCTACAAAACATAGGAGGAGTTAGGGGGAGACAGCATGAGCACCACACAATGTGCTGCAAGGAGGAAGACAGCTACACAGTAGCTGATGAGGACAATATAAAGGACAGTCTCCATATTAGAGACTGAAAGAAGGAGTAAGGAGAGTAACAACTGTTTGAAGACACCTCAAGAGGAGAGGAGGAGAATGTCCACTTGTATTTGTACTATGCTATAGTAATACTGGGTGACTTCTCATGAGCATTTAGAAGTACTAGATGGACTCTAGATCTAAATTTTTGAGTCCCACCCATGAACTTTCAAATTATAGAGTGCCCATTTAAATTGTATAAGACATATCAACTCTAAATCAATAACAATAGAATTGTAGATTGTTAGACTGCCTCATTTGAAATAATACACCATGATGATGACAGCCATTTCTTGCTGCAATCTCTGGCCAATGATGATCTCCATGAGGAGGAGTTGTTCAACATGGTGGCATTTGTGTGCCAGCAAGAGCAAATGGGTCTTCATTACCACAATGGGTATTGATGTTGAAACCTTCAAATTTATCCTTGGCTGTGGATTCTTGGCCACTTGGTATTCACTATCTATCCCTTGCTCTGATGTCTCCCAATCAGGTCATCCATGTCTCATACAATGCTCACTTGATGTGGCAGGTGCACTAGGCCCCTAGCTGCATCTCCTGCCATGTGTGTGTGCACTTGCATTCCTATACTGTGACTGTACCACTTGGCATGGCTGACTCATCATCCCTGTGCAACATCAATGGTGCTGCACTCCATGCATATGAGCATGTCACAATCACCACAAATCATTCATCCCCCCAGCCACCACACAGCCACCAACACAGCCACTGATGATGGCACTGCAGCAGGTGTTGCAGCCACAGGTTGTGCCTGTGCTGCCCCCTGCACTTTTGCTTTTGGTGCAGAGCAAGATGTGTATGTGCAGGCTCTGGGAAACAATGGCAGCAATAATATAGGCAAGTGGTAACAGGTAGGAGACTCCTAGCATGACTAGGGCAGCTGGCAGACACATTCTGCAGCAGCAGAGAGTAGGTAGTTGCAAGTGCAGTAAGTGTGAGGCAACATGGTTTATGTTACAAGGGACTTGCTTTGGCACCTCATAACAATTTTCTTTTCCTTTTTTCTCTTTCTTTCTCCTTTTTCTTATCTTTCTTACTATGTAAAGTGTAGTATTATTAATACAAGTGTGAGCTTAGCTCCACTTTACTTAGTAAGGACTCATCTTTCCCCTTCTCTAATATAGTACTTAAGTATTTACATACTTAAGCGTGAGCATAGCTCCAAGTACTATATTAGACTTATCTTTTTCTTTTTTATCTTTCTTTATTTATTATAACATTTACTTGCTAAGGACTATCACTATACAATTAGCAAGGACTCTCCTCTTTTGTCTTTATTTATCTTTGTTTACCTCTTTTTCATTTCGTGCTTGTGGCTGAGCCACTTACTATACCATGGATGCATCTTTGGTCATGTGACTTTGTTGATTGCTGCACAATCATCATTGATCCATGAACTTTAACTACTTGTACTATCTTTAGGTCTCCAGTTTTGTATAAGTAGTTGAAAGACTAGCAGTCTTAAACCCCAGTCTTGTCAACTTCACAATCTAGGGATTCTCCTATACTGTGCTTGACCTAAGCTCACTACAAACTTGCTTCACCCTAAGAACTAAGTCTAAGATCTCTAAGTCTCCCTAAATGTCACTAAGACATCCTAAACTCATCACCCTGGATCCTCATTTAGTCATCAGCAGTATCATCCTCATTACTATCTCATTGATCTTCATTGTCATCAGGAACAGCTATTACACTTACCAGATGCATATTCACTACCTTGTTACCAGGGGTATTGTTATAGCAGACCTTCCCTAAGACCATCCAATAGGCTGCTCTTAGCAGTTTAAGTACACTGCAGGGTTGATGTAAGAAGAGGTATAGATGGGGTGGAAAGATACTCACTCAGACTTGTGGTAAGATGTCTGAGGAGCTGTAAGGTAGTGTGTCCATCATATATAGTTCATGTGGATAGAGTTGGTGTGGAGAATGTAAAGTTGAATACAACAGACACCTAAAGTGGAGGGATGTGTGTTGTCCCAGAGTATGTGTGGAGTGAGAGTGCTCAGAGGTATAAGCAGTCCAAGGAGTTGGAGAAGAAGCAATTGTGCATGTTGTGTGATATACATATTGGGTATTGTAAAGTATGTGTGCATGGGAGAAGGGAAGCCATATGAAGAGTATACAGTACGCACAGAGATATATCAACAAGATGCTCTGCTGGCAGCCCATGCATGTGCACCATATAGGCATGGCAGCTGCATCTGCCACATCCTCATGTACCTACCTGTTGAGCATGTAAATTACTGAACCATATGCAAACCTCCAGCAGGTTTGAGCATCTTGCATTTGTCAAAGTGTATACAACAGAATTTTGAGGGTAAATGACAAATAGTATGAGACAGTGGTAGGAATGAGAACAAAGATTTGGAGTTGTTGGAGCGAGATCTCATGCATGGTTGAGTTCAGATAGTGAAGTACAGGGCCTCTGAACCTGGTGGGGTGAGGGCATGTAGGATGGCAAGGGCCTTGGCAGTGATGGGCATGCCATGGCACTGCTCAAGGGTAGTGACAGCACGGACATTAGCCTGGAAGAGGCACATGCCAGGTGTGTTGGAGATCAGGTGTGGCATGGTCTGTGCTTATGTGATCTTGCAGCACAGGTGCAGTGTGGTCTAGGCACATAAAATTTGGTTACTTTGTTCTGTACACCTTTGTGTGATTGCCCTACCTTTTACCCCCCCACCCCCCTAGAACAAACATGCCATTTTGCAAGTGTTTGGCCATTCATTTCAATATTGTGTGATGTACATAGCACCACAGCAAGGAATTCTGCAAGGGCCAACATTTATTGAGCCATAATTCCAGGTCTCAGCATCTCAGCAAAACAATCTAGATGAGGAAATCTGGGAAGGGCAGTGGACAACAACAAGATCATGCAATAGGATGAACAGGCAACAAGCCTGAAATGTATGATTCCTAAGGTTAGGGCTAAAGCCCAAAAGAGCAAGAGCATAGGGTCATGTGACCACATCTGAGTAGACAGAGATAGCATACACAAACAGAAGTGTACACAATATCGAGAGATACTGAGTGAGATGGTACTGTCAGATGAGAGGGATAACAAGTGCACCAGAAGACTCACCTCAGCAAGCTGCTAGAGTGCTGAGGTGGTATGACAGAAAGATGCAGTAGATATAGTGAGGGCAAAATAAGATTAGAGAGGAGCCCAAAAATGTGAAATACCAGCACAGTATGTGACCAGTGATGAAGGAGATGAGATAGGATAAGATAAGAGAGGATAAGGAAAGATAAGGGAGAAGTAAGGCATACTCGAAATGTATCAGTGTGCTCAGTGTTATATGGTAGTGAAAAATCGACACTAGAGTACCAATTTCAAGTTCACAGAATCTGGAGGTACCCCCCCCAGATTTAAAGTTTAGAGACCCCCTCAGACTCTAAACTGGATTACACACACAAAGTCTCAGCTACCATCAGCTTCCCGGCCATTTAGGTCTAGAGTCCATCAGGGGCTTCTAGCACCTCACAGGAAGTCACTCAATACCCATTGTGGTAATGAAGGCCCATTTGCTCTTGCTGGCACACAAATGCCACCATGTTGAACAACTTCTCTTCATGGAGATCATCATTGGCCAGAGATTGCAGCAAGAAATGGCTGTCATCATCATGGTGTATTATTTCAAATGAGGCAGTCTAACAATCTACAATTCTATTGTTATTGATTTAGAGTTGATATGTCTTATACAATTTAAATGGGCACTCTATAATTTGAAAGTTCATGGGCAGGACTCAAAAATTTAGATCTAGAGTCCATCTAGCACTTCTAAATGCTCATGGGAAGTCACCCACTCTTTATACTAATTGAGCAGGTGCACAGACCATGCTTAGTAAGCTAGGTGTGGGGCACAGGTGCCAGAGAGAATGACAATGTGAGAACTTCAACAGTGCCCACCATTCTCGGGAGAGTGTGGAAGGGGCACTACGCATGCAACGTGTATAACAGCAAAGGTAGAGTCCATTGATTTCAGCATTATATTCAAGAACGCAATCAGTCGATACGTAATCACTAGGTAACGTAATCATTTGTGTGATGTATAGTATCAGTATAAGGAGTGACTCGCGAGAAATCATTAGAAACAGGACCGTACGGTAGTTTAGAGCCCTTGAACAAACCGCACCATCTGCGTGGAAGTACGTCCGTTAGTTGACGTACCTCACCCTCGAGCTCTATCTCAAAATCAATGTCCAAATTCTCAAGCCTTCGTTGCCGCCGCGCCCATTCCCGCAGCCATCCCTGTCACCATCTGGCCCGCGATGCTACCCAAGCCCTCCGTGGGCACGAACATCGCTTTGTCCCCGAACGCGCGTGTGCGCAAGATCTCGAGGCGGCCTTTTGCCATTTCGCGCGCAAACCCCCCCGCGACCTCAGCGTCAGCGAATGAGCGAATACGTACCGCCTCGGCCTCCGCTTCTGCCTTGAGACGCGTCGCGGCGGCCTGTGCTTCGGCATCGATATGCGTGCGCTGTGCCTCAGCCTTGGCAGCGGCGATGATGGAATATGCGGCAGCGTCGGATTCGGTCTGTATTGTAAGGTGCATGTCAGTCGGGGTGCGAAGAAGGACGAGGGACGTACGTTATGGGCTTGAGCCTTGATGCGGGCAACCTGGAGCGCGCCCTCTTGTTGTTTCACCTTATTGCTGTTCTCCCTGTCCACGTTCTAAGACCAGTAGCATCAGCGCCGTGCCGTGCAGGAAATACAGGGGAAAGGAGCGCACGGCAGCCTCGACCTGCGCCTGTAGCGCGCGCGTTGTGAGCTTATCCATCGTGTGCGCGATTTCACCTAAATATGCAGCCATCAGTCATGTGCCTGAATAGGAATGCCACCAGCATGAGATAGACAGACCTTTGAACTGCCGATCGATGACAGCTGCAGGAATAGACATCAGTAATCATTCGGTGCAACGTACATGCCAGTGAAAGATACGGACCGAGGTCCTTGAGGATGATGCCGTACTCCAGCGCAGCAACGTGTAAGTCATCCATCGCCCGTGTTTTGAGCGCGTCCAGGAAGACAGACGACGGGTCCATGCCGTCATCCAAGTTATCCGGCCCGAAGCTGCGCTGCTTCACCATCGAGCTATAGTCCACTGATGAAACAAGCGGGGTCAATATCGAGCCGGGCGAGCAGAAAAAAGGCAGTACTGACGATGTGCGACGATCTGGGTGAGGATGGACTCCGTCTTGTCACGGAGGGCGTCGTAGGGCGTATTATAGCCATGGGTGGTCAACTATGTGACAAAACCCCAATGCAATAATCAGTGCGCAGCGAAAGACAAACCGTTCGTGCGAGCGACAACAGAAATAGCGCTTACCTTCATAGGTTCCGTGAGCTGCCACTTCAGGTAAATTGTCAGACTGACTGAGACCTGGTCCCGTGTGAATCTGCGACGCACGATCAGCCAACCACGAAAAAAAACGAAACCAAGGAGACGGGGAAAGTGTCTAACATGTCCTTGGTGGGCATTTCAAGCTGGCTCTCGCCGAGAGAGAGGAGCCCGCGAACGGTCACATTCTTCCGAGTGATGTAGTGCTGACCCGCCGGCAGCAGCTCCAAATCGTCGCCACTCTGCAGGATGGCGCAGTTGTTCGCGGGGATGTTGAGGCTGGATACACGCCGCCAACTTCAGAAAAGTACGGAGGTGGTAGGAAAAAAGAGACGGCGTACAAGACTGCGGCGACGTAATCCATGTTGTGGACCAATCTTTTCGTCTTGACGACGTGGGTGGAGCCAAGGATGGCATTGGTCATAGGGCCCCTGTCTATTTCCGGCAGGTGCATCTGGTCGACAATATCGAGCACGTCGTAGCTTCCTGTAACGGCGTATGCTACGAACCCGTCATTCTTGACAACGAAGATCTTGTTCTACTCATGCACATGCCATCAGTCGTCTGTGAAATCACAAGCAAACTTCGGCGAGAACACACCTGTGGATCTGATACGACCATGGCCTATGTAGTTGCAGTTGAGGTGCACAGTAAAGTGTATGACATGACAAGACGGCGCACACACCTGGTTCTGTGAGGCCTGTACGATGGTGAGGCCCTAAACTCAACAGCCGCATTTGATACTTCGTTTTTACACAGATGAATGGAGAGTCAGCATGAACACTATATGGCTTGAGGATAGTGATGTAAGACCTGCAAGCAGGCTACTGACGATCTTGGACGCACGATCTAGGTTACTTACTTACTTTACAGCCGCGCGCCAGAACAACCTGGCAGCGCGTAGTACGATACGTCTATAACACACTAAACTACGCTACGCGAACGCTGCCAAGGAGACGGAGCAACGTACATACGAGACTACTGTATTTAAGGAGTCGGGGGTGTGCCCCTCCTCTCCAGTTACCTACGAGCTACTTCCAGTTACTTACCAGCTATCATGAGCTACCAGAAGTCATGCAGATTCTACGCTACGAGCTCACCACTACACCGTTCTACACCATTCTAATATCATCATCTTTTCTCCTCATTACATGTTTTAGGCTAGGAGCCTGCTGCTCTGGTCATACACATCTATCTAACCACCTTATACCTCGAACTCACATGGAAGCCATCTTCCTTCCATACAGCAAGACTTACTGAGTTGTCTACCACACCAACTCCTTGCCCACCAATTCCTCAATGGGAAACCAGGGTACCTCCTGGGCTTTGTGAGAACCTTGGGCAAACCTCTGTGGTTGATGAGACCAAAACACCCAGGTGGTACTTCCCATCTGATCCAATCTGTCAGACACTATCACAGTACACATGCACCAATCAACTGCCTCATACGAACACATGCACAGCCAGACCAAACAAACCTTCTTCGACAGAAGCCTTCCCTGTCCTGACTGCAATACCCGCACAACCAACACACCAAATCAGCGAAATCGTATATTTATTTATCAAGGGAGACGCACTCCTATGAGCTGCAAGTCAAGCTCTTCCAATGCCTTGATCAAGCCGTCCTTCCTGATTTTGACCAAGAATGGATGCTCCCCCGTGAGGTAGTATTCTGTGCACAATAGGGTGCCCGCACTCTGGGGCAGCACGTCGCCCTTTTCTACGGCGGGTTGCACATTAGTGCTGTCCGCGCTCTGCTTCCCGCCACCGACCACAGTGGAGTCATCTGCATACGACTTGCTGGCCATTGTCGTCAGTAGAGATAGTGTTTGTGATTTGCGGTATGAGAATGTGCGTCTGCTGCAGATACAGTTGCGCGTAGATCTCAGTCTTATATATGTTGAATTGCAATGTACTAACTGAGATTGAGACCTTACTTCTCACCTCTCAGTCACTTACACACGTACTGAGGTTCATTGTCTAGCTTTTACAACATATACGCCAATAATCCAAATGGCCACAGAGGACGCAAAAGCGGGAGGCCACCTACGTAGGAACGTATCTGAAACGCGAGGCTGACTTGTGTCAATTGTCGCACCCCTCATGCTCCACAAAACAAAGACAAAAAAGAATATATCTGAAGGTGGTTGTGGCGTCGCAGTAAATGAGAACAATGAGCCAAGAACAGCCTCATTCACTGCCATGTTCAGAGTCATGTCTGTAACCCAGCACTGTTTCTTTGTTTACAATAAACTGCTCAGCACAGCGTGAGTGGCAACAAAGCCGGTGAGACATTGCCACATTGACACCAAGGTACTGTATGTCAGGGCTCAAGCAAAGCCAACATGATACAGAGCGCTACGGTGGGTTTGTCGGAGAACATTGTGGATCCAGAATCCTCACAGAAGTCGTATGCGTACGTGGCAAATGAAACAGCCATTTTGCGGTGTGCTACATCTTTGCTAGATGACGAGAGGTCGCCTGAGTCTGCATACAAATCTGTGCCTGGCTGGTGAAAGAAAAACACCAAGACTACAGCTTGTGATTGTCTTCTGACAATTGTGTGATTATTACCAGCTGTGTAATAAGAGACAAGGTACTGGGTGACTATGCGAAGTGGACAGCTCAGGCCTCAGGTACAAGACTCTTCCAATAAAGAAAAAGACATGTCAACTGTAGCATAACATTGGTGAGAATGAATGGAAATGGAGGCAAACTCAGTTGGTAGAGAAAAGACAAGATGGGCATTAGAGTGTTGTATTTTGGGCTGTCGAGCTTGCTCCATCCATTCCCCATCTTTGTATTTTCCCTATCCTTGTGATTTTCACCATAGGCTGGGCCTACAATTTGATATCTAGTAGACACTTAAATATGGTGTATGTATGGAAACATCCTCTCAGTGTGTTTGCAAGAAATTTTCCTTTCTTCTTTGTCTGTGCAGTACTCGTGTTTCAATACAAACACACCCATCCCATTGTTGTTGTTGTTGTTGTTGTTGTTGTTGTTGTTGTTGTTGTTGTTGTTGTTGTTGTTGTTGTTGTTGTTGTTGTTACTTGCCACTGGGGGCCGAATCCCATTGTCCTTGCCGTCATAACTGCCATTGGGGGTCGAATCCCATTGCTGTTTGCTGTTGAATTTGCCACTGGGGGCTGAATCCCACTGTTGCCATTGTATTTGTTGCTGGGGGCCAAATCCTGCCATTGTCACTGTTGCTGTTTGCCTGTTTGCTGCCACTGTTGTTGTCACCACTGGAGCACATGCTACCTAAGAGCCCAGTGCTGTAGCCATTCTTGATGGGTCCTTGGAAGGTGAGCAATGGTGAGCAGAAAGAACATCAGGAGTGTTGGAGATTGGGTTGTTGGAATTGCAAACTGACACATGTATGACTTAATATTTCCATTTTAGACAACTTGGCAGAAGCCGACATGCATGCAAACCTTCATCTCCTCTCCACAGAAAAACATATGATAACTACCTACTTTTTCAATCACTCCACTACTATACAGTTCCAAGCCACAGGTAGTTTATCTAACCTGTTTATGATACCTTGCCTTTTTTTTTCCCCCTCAGTCCTTGTTCTTAGGACACTTTTTGGTATTTCTTGTGCAGAAGAACACCTGTTTTATATAACCTTTGTTATTGCAAAAGGTTATGGGCCCTGCCCCTGCTTAAAAACAAACAAAACATTGTTGTATTTGCCAACACCATTACATCAAAAATGTCATCTCCACATTCTAATACCCCCAGCAACTCACTTCCCTCATCTGTCCCAAAACTCAACCCTACTGGCTCCAATTGGGCCATCTTCTCAATACTTCTTGAAGAAGCTTTATCTGCATGTGACTGTTGGGGCCATTTCGATGGCACCACTCCAAAGCCAATTGTCAGTTCTTCCCCTACCCCAGATGAAACCACAGCTATTGCAGCATGGGAAAAGGAAGAGAGGGTTGCCTGTTACATGTTGAGTCAAAAGCTTCCTGACTCAGCAGTTGTCCATGTACAAAAGCTCAACACAGTTGCAGAGAAGTGGAAGGCAATCTCAGAAGAGTCCACACAGAAGGGGTTATTTGTAAACACAGGATATGGGAGACTACTGTTATAATGATAAAGGTCATAGTGAACACATATGAAGTGGCTAGTAGCCACAGAGTCAAGGGTAGCTACATCTGCAGCAGAGTGTAGAGGGTTGCAAACACAGTAGGGCGATGCAACATGGTTCAAGTATGCTGCAGGGAAGGTGTGAGGTGGTGAAGGGTTAAGATGGGAGAGTGCTCACTCAGACTTGTAGTAAGATGTCTGAGGAGTTTGTAGTGTAAGGTATTCATCCTATGTAGTAACATGTAGTAGAGTTGGGGTGGAGTTGATAAGGTAAAGTACAACAACTACTATAGTGGGGAGGGATGTGTGTCATCCTGGAGAATAGTGTGGTGTGTGAGTTCCCGGACATTTGGTGAGTAGTCTGAGGAGTAAGGGAACATACAAGTATTGTAAAGAGAAGCTGAATGATTATGGTAGTGAATGTACAACAATCTTCAACATTATTCACCCATACTGAACTGAGGAATTCTTTCATGTTGTCTCATTGTTTTGCAATAACAAGGGTTATATAAACAGGTGTTCTTCTGCACAAGAAACACCAAAAAGTGTCCTAAGAACAAGGACAATGAACACTGATACCAGTCAGTAAGTAAGTTAAAGTAGTGTAAAGTAAGATCTCACCTCAGTCTCGAAAACAACACAAGGACTGAGGGAAAAAAAAGTGAGGTATTGTAAACAGGCTAGATAAACTACCTGTGGCTTGGAACTATACAGTAGCAGAGTGATCAAGAAAGTAGGTAGATATCATATGTTTTTCTGTGGAGAGGAGACAAAAGTTTGCATGTGCATCAGCTTCTGCCAAGTTGCCTAAAAAGGAAGTAGTAAGTTGTGCATGTGCCAGTTTGCAATTCCAACACATTGTCCACTCAGTGCTGATGTCCAGCATTTCCTAATTGACCTCAGAACAAAGCATGAAGAGCTTGTCTCTTGTGGTGTCAACATCTGCAATTCAGACTATTGTGCAATGATCCTGAATGTGGTTCCAAAGTGGTTGAAACACTTTGCATCAGGTGTACATGGTTCCATTGTTGCACAAAATCCCTCATATGAGATGGAGCCTGAGACTTTGGCCCACCTCATCAGTGAAGAATATGAATGTTCTGTCAGCGACAACATTGGCCCCTGAGAAAACAAGACCTACCAGCACTACAACAGAAGGGACAACAGTGATGTTGCCCTGGAATCTACCCAGGATATGACTCAAAGGCCATGCACCCCCAGCATGTGCTGGTCCTGCAGCAAAGCTGGGCACATGCATTCTCAATGCCCAAAGTCATGAGGGCCACCTGCCACAAAGAGTCAGCAAGCAGACATGGCTCAAAACAGTGGATTGGCTAACTCAGCTGAACCTGACAACAATGAAGGAGATGGCATTTGGGTGGTCACTGAGGCAGATGAAATTTTCAGTCTAGTGATGAGATCAATGTTAGTATGGGTGCCTCTCTCATTGAGGACCCAACCAGTGATGAGTTTGATGACTTACCTGGCCTAGTCAACGTGTCTGATGACAGCAATGATGAAGAGGCTACAGAAAAAAAGAGGTTCATGTCAAGGCCTCTGCAGACAATGAAATCACTGAAGTCATGTACTGTTGGCTCAATGAAGCACTCCATATGCCATGTAAAGTCAATACGGTGCAGTTGCATACTACTAAGAGCGGCCTATTGGATGGTCTTAGGGAAGGTCTGTAATGATACCCCTGGTAACAAGGGAGTGGATATGTGCTTGATAAGTATAATAGACATTCCAAGTGATGATGAAGATTGGGATTAATGAGATAACGATGAGGATGATTCCACCAATGATTATACAAGGATCCAGAGTGACCAGTGTGGGATGTCTTAGCAACGCTTAGAGTGACTTAGAGATCTTAGACTTGGTTCTTAGAGAATGAAGTGAGTTTGTAGCGAGCTTAGGTCAAGCACAGTATGGGAGAATCCCTAGATTGTGAAGTTGACAAGACTGGGGTTTAAGACCACCAGTCTGTCAACTATTTATACCAAACTGGAGATCTAACTATAGTAAAGTTATGCAGTAATGTGCAGTAAGTCACATCCATGTGATATAAGTGGCTTCAGCCACTAGTGCAAAATGAACAAGGTGTAAATAAAGGTAAATCGATATGAGATAGAGGAGTCCTTGCTAATTGTATAATAATAGTCCTTAGCAAGTAGATGTTATAATAAATAAAGAAATATAGAGAGAAGAAGATAAGTCTAATATAGTACTTGGAGCTAAGCTCACACTTAAGTATGTAGATACTTAAGTACTATAAAAGAGAAAGGAAATGTAAGTCCTTACTAAGTAAAGTGGAGCTAAGCTCACACTTGTAGTAATAATACTACACTTTACTAGTAAGTAAGGTAAAAGAAAAGAAAGAAAAAGAAAAAGAAAATCATTATGAGGTGCCAAAGCAAGTGCCTTGTAACACATACCAGTAATGCAGCTAGGACCGAGGTGGCCAGAGCCATGGTCACAGAGGTCACCTCATTGGTTGAAGAGTCACACAATGCAGAGTGAGATGTTGCTGCTGCTGTTAATGGTGCTGGAACGATTGCTGGTACCCATGTTGAACTGTACAACTCTGGTTCAACCTGTCACATTTCACCATACCATGAAGATTTCACCAATTTCAAAGACTTACCTGCTCATCCATTTAAGACAGCCAACAACCAGCATTTCAACACTATTGGCTGTGGTGACTTGAAGGTGGAAGTACCAAATGGTACCACAGCAACTCCAATGACCTTGCATGGCACCCTTTATGCACCCACTGTCAGATATACCCTCATTTCTGTTGGGAAGCTAGATCAAGCTGGTTATCAAGCCATCTTTGCTGAAGGGCAACTAGTGCTCACCAACCCTGATGGTATTCACATCGGAGCCATTCCACATTCGGAAAGAGGCCTATATTGTGTTGCTCACTTCTCATTGAAGGGTTTTCCATCCATGCATGACACTGATGAAGTTGCAGCCATTGAGAAAGTGACTCTCTTGGAGCTTCATCACCATATGGGTCATATCTCACCTGCCATCACAAAGTCATTAGTTACAAAGGGTCTGGTCACTGGTATTGCCTTAAAGGACTCACCTGAGCCCTTGGATACCTGCCCCTCTTGTGTATATGTGAAGGTAACATGTCAGCCTGTACCTCAAGTCATGCAGGGAGAGTATGTAACCATGTATGGCGGAGAGGTGCACAGCAATGTGTGGGGACCATCACCTGTTGCTACCCTCAGTGGTCATTGCTTCTATGTGTCCTTCATGGATGATTACAGTCGTGAGACTGTGTTATACCTGCTCAAACCTTTTCAGCTTACTGGCAGTATGAAGCTTGGTGAAAGACCCAGTGTGGTGTAACCACCATTCAAGTTCTTCACTTGGACCATGGTGGTGAATACCTGTCCAATGCATTCATCAATCATCTTAAGGCCACCAGTACAGTCCAGAAGCTCACTGTACATGACACACCACAGCAGAATGGCATGGCTGAGTGCAAGAACCAGACAATTGTTGAATGCATCTGTGCTCTGCTGCATGCAAGCAACTTACCACAATTCCTGTGGGGAGAGGCAATCCATCATGTCAGCTGGCTCATGAATCGTACCTCTACACATGCCCTTATTGACAAAACACCTTATGAAGTTGCTACTGGGTGCAAACCCGACTTGTCTGCTGTCCAGGAATGGGGTATGTTGGTCTGGGTTCATGATGCCTCTGGATCCAAGCTGGATCCTAGAGTGAAAGAAGGTTGATGGATTGGTCTTGACAAGTCCTCCAAAGGAGCTTGTGTGTTCTGGCCTGCACACCAGACAGTCACAGTGGAGCAGAACCTATATTTTGTGCACCTCATGTCATCATTGCATCCACATGGTGAAGAGTTAGTCTCTGAACCTGATTTTGACAAAGGGGGATCACCAGTGGTGATCACTGTTTCCCAGCCATCTGTTGCTCCTGCACCAGCTCCTGCTCCTGTGCCTGCCCCAGCTGTTCCGCCCACAGAGCCTCTGCAAATGCTTGATGCACCTAAGGTAACTGCAGTGCCTCCTGCACAGGTAGCTGCAAGTTCCCATCATCCACACTATGAATGCGTACCCTCCCAGGCTGTTTGTGACATCCTTGAAGGCCACATAGATGGATATGTGATTCCTGGCACCCTGCTGCAGGACATGCAGCATCTCTGGACACATTGGCATGAGGGGGAACATCAGGGTGAAGACAAATGCAATTCTGCTGGGGCTGCAGCTGCATTAGCAGTTCAGGGCAGTAAATGTGACCTATTTGAGTACACTCTTGCAGTGGAGATCAGTGAAGTCAAAGCACATGAACCATGAACACTCACTGAAGCCAAGAAGTGCACTGATTGGCCTTTGTGGGAGAAGGCAATTTTGGAGGAGCTTGATACCCTCTGCATGGCTGGAACTTGGGTCTTCAAGTGCACACCATCAAATGCCAATATTGTTGGCTCCAAGTGGGTCTTCAAGGCTAAAAAAGATGCTGCAGGCTGTTGAAATGCATGATGAGCAGTGCAGTGGTCCTTAAGCCCAGGACACTCTACTACAATTATCACCCTGAATAATTCCCTTGGCACTTCTTTCCTGAGTACCATGACTGCACCAGCCCATATCGAAATTCACTCCCACAAGCCTTCATCTTCCAGAATGAGCAATGACTCAACCAGGAACAAGTCAGTGGGCTATGAGGCAACCTCTACCAATGGTAGAAGATTCCTCAGAAGAGCAGGCAAGAGAAGAAGCACAGGAAAATGAAACAAGAAGATTACACCTACTAGATGTAGAGGAAGTGTTGGAGATGATGAATGATCAGATCAAAGAACAGACCAGAATCCAGAAATAACAAAGTGATCCAATAGTCCAATTGGGCACAGCAATGTTGGACATGGCCAAAGCAATGAAAGACTTAATAGCTATGATGGACTGACAAGCCCCACAGACTATTCCCATCAGTTCCTCTGGCCTGCCAAGTGCCCCAATGAGCCACGTATTTACCCAACACCAGGTAAAAGTTTCACCACCTACAGCATACTCAGGGAAGTGAGACAAACTTGACTCATTTATCCAAGAACTATTCCTGGTGTTTGCAGCAAACAAGACATGGTCTGATAGTGATTTAATCACATATGCCCTATTGTACATGATAGGAGGAAGTGCAGAAGCATGGAGGAATTTACAAGTTGCTAAACAGTGACTACATAAGGCTAACCCCCTCAATCCCCTTCACCCCATGCCATTCACTTCATGGATTGATTTCAAAGCTAAAATATGGGAGCAATTTGGAGATCCAGAGATATGTGCTGTGGTATTGTGATGGCAGAAACCACAACCACAACCACAATGATTGTTGAGGAATGCGAGTTGTATGATTCTCTAGACACCAAAGTTGTAATAGTAGTTTAGCACAATATATGCAATAATGTGATGTGACAGAGTGACAAAAGGGAGATATGACATGGATGTGACATGATAATTGTAACAATGACCACACAGTAGTAGACACAATGCAGTAATATCTCAATGCAACACAATAGAGAATGTGACACAATGCAAAAGAGAATGCAATGCAATAATAGATGTGACCTATGAGGAACACACACTTTCTTGATAGTGAGACATGCAGAGGGAAGAGTGGAATGCACTTCTTCCAAGTTGACTTGGATGGGAGAGGGGAGACAAATTGTGGGTGTGGGAGGTCTAAGAGGAGATGGTAGACAGAGTGCAGGCAACAGCCCTAGATGAAAGAGAACACAACACTAGCATTGCTGAAATAGAGTAAGAGAGTGCAGTAGCTAGCTAGTGAGGGAGAAGAGTAGAAAATTGACTGTAGAACAATGTCCCAGACCCTGACTCTAAGTACCTAAGTACACAGTGCACAGACCAGGAGAGATTGTCAGGACGCATTTATTTTTCTTTTCATTTTATGATTTCTTTTATCCTTATCACCCAAGATCTACATAAGATATCTTATCAGATCATGTAGATCTTATCGCGATTATATATGACTCATTCATCACTTGTCATCGGGCCATTTACTATATACATATGACACATATTCTCACAGTCACTTACAGAGCTTCTCACAGATGCTGCGCATCCTTACTGATGCTGTGCTAGTTGCTTATTGATCATTCACAGGAATGCTGCACATTCCTTTATGATACACCTGCCCTAGAGTACATACATGGTCCGTGTGCAGGTTTCCTTTAGTATATATACTTCAGCTGTATCATAGTTACTCTCCAGCTGAATACATCTGGGATATCCATTTGCATAAGCGTGATCTCATCCCTCTTGTTAGCCCCATCCTTCCTCTTATACATTGTGTGACCTTGCTGGCAAACGTCGGCCTCACAATTGTATTCAGCTCTCTTATCTGCAACCTCACACATGCCCACCCTCTTCTCCTCATCATCACTCCCCTCCCTCCTCACTCAAGAGAGTGTTGTATTGTTATAGTTCTCGAATTCTTCGTAGTTCAGCTGCAGCACTGGGCCATACATTGCCTCAGCGAGCAGTGCTAGGGTGTCTACCAATTAGTGGGGCATTGAAGATCTCTCTGACAACTGTTTGGACCAGAGATACTATAATTTTTACTATAACAAAGATCTCTTTCGTAGTAGCCTTAGTACTTAGTATGACTACTTTACCCTCCCTTCCACTCTGCGTTTGAAAGGCTTGTTCCCTTGAAAAAGGAACAAAGAGTTTTCACTTCATGCAGTTTTATTTTCACCATTCCAAGAATACTCCATTCAGAAAAGAGGACCAGGTCAGGCAAATCATACGCCAGACTTACCTCTTCTTTACCTCCACCCACACAACCTCATACCTCTCAAGCTCTAATCCAGTTCTACAGCAACACATTTGAATACCACTGTCAACAAGCCATTTGGTTCTTTAAACTCCACAACCAATATTATGTCACTCATCCTGAAGAATTCCTGTGGCATTTCTTTCCTCACTACTGGGAAAGAACCAGCCCATATTATAATTCACTCCCCCAACAATTCATCTTTAGGGGAGAAATCATCAGATGAGTGGCCCATCCAACTGGCAAGCAAGAGAACCAAGAGCAGAAATACCAGAATCATCAGAAGAGAGGATGGAAGATGACAGGATAAATCCAATGGTGACTCGAATAGTGGATCTGGAGGATACCTTGGAGATAATGAGACACAAGATAGAACAGTCGAAACTAGCACAACAACAACAGCAGACACACCAAATGGAATTGGGGAATGCATTGGTCGAGATAACCAAATCCTTGGCCAAAATAACGTCAATGCTATCTGCCCCCCAAACCCAAATGCCACTTTCGACAAATATCTCTGGCCTCACTGCCACCCCCACAGGCCACGTATTTTCCCAACACCAGGTAAAAGTTTCATCACCTACTCCATACTTGGGGAAGCATGACAAACTTGACTCTTTCATACAAGAATTATTTCTTGTATTTGTGGCAAATAAAACATGGACAGACAGCGACAGAATCACATATGCCCTATCATACATGATAGGAGGAAGCGCAGAAGCCTGGAGAAACCTAGTAGTTGCGAAACAACGATTACATGAAGTCCATCCAAATAACCCCATATATCCAGAACCTTTCATCAACTGGACGGACTTTGATATGAAATTACATGCGCAATTTGGTGATCCAGATGAAGCACAGACGGCACAGCAGCATCTACACAAACTATGTCAGGGAGGGAAGACAGCAGAAGAATTTACCACAGAATTCCTTTTGATAGTGGCAAAAACCAAATATGATGAAGAAGCACTCATCGATTGCTACAAAAGAGGACTAAATGTGGACCTTCTTCAAAGAATTTACAATATCAACCCTCCTCCTTCCACATACTTATCATGGCAGCAAATGGCACAGAGTATGGATTGACACATGCATGAGTTCAAGCAATTGGTTGCAGACAGGGGATCCTCAAGCTGGGGACCCAGATACAACCGAAATGCCAACACTCAAAGCAATGTTGCTAATCCTTCTGGAACAAGCCACAAAGCTAGCAATGAAACAGTACTGATGGATGTAGACTGTGCACAAAGATGTTGGGAAATCATTTGCTTCAATTGCAGAGAAAAAGGGCATATATCATGTGATTGCCCTCAGAAGAAGAAAGAGAAGTTACGTACCATTCACGAGCAGATTAGGGGTATGACCATGGAAGAATTTGCACAGATGTTGAATGATGAAGCAATAAAGAAAATCACTAAGGAAGTGGGTTTTGGAAAGGACAAGTAGTAGATGTCGCTACCTCGTCCAATCATTTTTCAGTACTTACTCCAGATGATGGCGCTGTTGACCATGCCAATGTATGTGATCCGATTGAAATATTTAATCACATTGCATCAGAGAAAAAGACTGAAACGAAGACATCAGAGAGTATGCCCTCTATAAAAGAAAAGCATGTAGTCATGGGAATATGAATGGAATTACCCATGATAGAACTGGAAGTCAAGAAACCCAATAATGGACAAGTAATTACTATCCAAGCCTTGGTCAATTCAGGAGCAACAACATGTTATGTAGATGAAGAATTCATCAAAAACAATCGTCTCATTACAAAGAAACTCCCCATTGCCATTCCAGTTTATAATGTTGATGGAACAAAAAACGAAAGAGGTTCTATCAAAGAAACAGTGGATCTTATAGTCAAAATCCAAAATCACACAGAAAGAACCATGTTCTGTGTTACTGGATTAGGAAAAGTCAACCTTATCCTTGGAGAAACATGGCTAAAGATTCACAATCCAGAAATAAACTGGGAAACAGGAGGGGTAAAATTTACCAGATGTCCACGACGATGCCATGTCAGAGTAGTAGTGGAATGAAAGGAACACAAGCAGAAGAAGAAACAGGAGGTTCCTAAATTGAAAGAAGTTGACAATGAAGATGAAGACACAATAGGAAAAGAAGACAAAGTACTATGTGTCATGGTCGGAGATCCTGAATTGGAAGCGTCCATATCAAATATATCTCAGGATCTTGTGATAGAAGTGGAAAAACAAAAGATCAAGAAGTCCTTTGAAGACATAGTACCCAAGGCATATCATGGTTTTAAATCAGTATTTGCAAAAGAATCATTCGATGAATTACCTCCCAAATGCACTTGGGACCATGCAATTGAATTGAAACCAAATGCGAAAATGCACATGGGGAAAATCTATAATCTTTCATTTATGGAACAAAAGGAGTTAGAGAAGTTTATTGAAGAGAACTTGAAATCAGGACAAATCAGACCATCCAAATCACCCATGGCTTCTCCATTTTTCTTTATCAAAAAGAAATCAGGAGAACTACATCCTATTCAAGATTATCAATGCCTCAATGAAATTACGATCAAAAATTCTTATCCCCTACCACTCATCTCAGAATTGATCGATAAACTCAAAGGGGCCAAATACTTCACAAAACTCAATATCAGATGGGGATATAACAATGTTCATATCAAAGAAGGAGATGAATGGAAGGCTGCCTTCATCACAAATCAAGGATTATACAAACCCCTTGTTATGTTTTTCAGACTTACCAATAGTCCTGCCACATTCCAAACGATGATGAATCATCTCTTTAGAGAGTTGATAGCAAGAGGGAAAGTGGTAGTCTATATGGATGATATCCTTATCTTCACAGTGACAATTGAAGAACATAGGATCATAGTGGAAGAGGTGTTGAAGATATTACGCGATAACAAGTTATATCTTAAACCTGAAAAATGCGACTTCAAAAAGACAGAAATCGACTATCTAGGACTTAAAATATCCTTTGACAAAATCATGATGGATCCTGTCAAAGTCCAAGGAATTGCAGAATGGCCCATTCCAACCTCTGTCACAGAAGTTTGCTCTTTTCTAGGATTCACCAACTTTTATTGGCATTTTATCAGAGGATTTTCAGACATAGCAAAACCTCTCAATTCACTCCTACAAAAAGATATCAAATGGCATTGGGATTCTGAACAACAAGAATCATTTGAAAATCTTAAAACAGCGTTATGTTCTAAACCTGTTCTAGTTTTCCCAGAACCCAATCACCCTTATCTTGTAGAAGCAGATAGCTCAGGTTATGCTACAGGTGCAGTGTTATCACAGATGAGGGATGACAAGAAATGGCATCCAGTGGTGTATATCAGCAAAGGGTTGTCACCAGCAGAGAGAAATTATGACATCTACGACAAAGAGATGTTAGCCATTATACATGCATTGGAACAATGGAGGCACTATCTAGAAGGAACAGATAGTCCAGTCCAGATCCTCACAGATCACAAAAACCTAGAGTACTTTATGAGTGCCCAGAAATTGAACCATCGCCAGGCTTGATGGTCTTCAACATCCACCTTTCCCACAGACCGGGAAAGAGTTCAGCCAAACCAGATCTCCTCTCAAGCCTAGCAGATCATAAAGAGGGGGTGGAACATGACAACAAGAATGTCATATTGCTTAAACCAGAATTTTTCACCAAACCAAATCATATACAAGCAATTTTGACAAACAATATTCCACTCCTTCAAAAGATTGCAGACAAACAGGAGAAAGATGGAGATGTCAAGATGTGGGTAGAAATATCAGCAGACAAATGCAAAACAGCTACCATAGCAGGATGGGGACAAAATAAACAAGGATTACTTACATTCAAAGACAAAATCCTTGTCCCTGATAGCTGCAGAGCAGAAGTTGTCAAATATTGTCATGATACCCCAATCACAGGACATCCCAGACAATGGAGGACACTGGAGTTAGTGTCAAGAACATTTTGGTGGAAAGGAATGGCCACATACGTTGGGAAGTACATCAAAAGTTGCGACATTTGTCAGAGAACAAAAATGATAACAAAGAAACCACAAGGCAAATTGACGCCAAATGAAATACCGTCAAATCCATGGCAGATCATATCCACAGATCTCATTACACAATTACCTGAAAGCCAAGGATATGATTCAATACTCGTGGTTGTTGATCGGTTCTCTAAAATGATACATATCATGGCAACAACATCAGACGTAACTGCAGAAGGAGTAGCAAGAATGTTCAGAGATAACATTTGGAAACATCACAGACTTCCTGAAAAGATCATATAGGATCAGGGACCACAATTTGCTTCCAAAACAATGAAAGAGTTAAATCGGTTATTAGGCATCAAAATAGCTCTATCAACAGCCTATCATCCTCAAACTGATGGTCAAACAGAACGAATCAATCAAGAAATTGAACAATATCTCAGAATATTCGTCGACCATCAACAATCAGATTGGATGAATTGGCTACCTATGGCAGAATTTTGCTACAATAATAGGGTCAATGCCTCAACCAAATACTCTCCATTTATGATTAACTCTGGACAAAATCCTTGTATGGGTTTTGAATTGGGCAAGACGTCCACTATCAATTTGGTAGAAAATTTCATAGAAGGAATGAAGAGGACAAGAGACGATGCGGAATCAGCGCTGAGAAAAGTGGCTGATGATATGAAGAGATACTATGATGCTCACAGAGGAGCAACGCCCATTTACACGATTGGAGAAAAGGTTTGGTTAGATGCAACAAATATTCAAACTGGAAGACCAACAAGGAAATTGGATCATAAACAACTTGGACCCTATCCAATTGAACAAGTATTGTCAAATAATGCATACAAATTGACATTACCCAAGTCGATGAAAATTCATCCTGTCTTCCACATTGCAAAACTATTACCTGATACACCAAACAACATTCCTGAGAGAATCGTGAAACTTCCACCCTCTCCAACTATCAAAGATGGTATTGAACAATATGAAGTCAAAACAATATTGAATAGTCGAAAGATCAGAGGAAAAATCCAATATCTTATCAAATGGAAAAATTACCCAGAAGATGAAAATTCCTGGGAACCAGCTACAAATATCCTCAAAGATGTACCAAAGCTGGTTAAAGAATTCCATACAAAATATCCTCTTGCTATACGTACTATTCAAAAATGTTCAATACCAGTCAAACAACTTTCAGACTCAGCCAAATTACCCACATGAGGATCAGAACATGCTGCAGGATTAGATCTCTACAGTGCCAAAACAATCACTATTCCTTCACATAGTCAAAAATTGGTTGACACCCAAATCACCTTAGCTATACCAGATCATTGTTATGGCCAAATTGCACCTCACAGTGGTTTGGCTGTTAAGAACTCTATCCATATTGGTGTGGGTGTCATCAATTCAGATTATAGAGGAGTATTGAAAATACTTATCATCAATCTCGGTACTGAAGACTTCACAATCAATACTGGCGATCGTATCGCTCAGTTGATCCTCAAACACATCTCTATTGCTGATGTCTGTGAAGTTCAATCGTTGAATGATACTGGTTGTGGAGAACAAGGATTTGGTTCTACAGGAATTGCATATGCTCGTTGAGTCATCTTGCCCTAAAAGAGGGGGTATTTGTCAGGACATGTTTATTTTTCTTTTCATTTGACGATTTCTTTTATCCTTATCACTCAAGATCTACATAAGATATCTTATCAGATCATGTAGATCTTATCATGATTATATATGACTCATTCATCATTCGTCATCAGGCCATTTACTATATACATATGACACATATTCTCACAGTCGCTTACAGAGCTTCTCACAGATGCTGCACATCCTTACTGATGCTGTGCTAGTTGCTTATTGATCGTTCACAGGAATGCTGTGCATTCCTTTATGATACACCTGCCCTAGAGTACATACATGGTCCGTGTGCAGGTTTCCTTTAGTATATATACTTCAGCTGTATCATAGTTACTCTCCAGCTGAATACATCTGGGATATCTGTTTGCATAAGTGTGATCTCATCCCTCTTGTTAGCCCCATCCTTCCTCTTATACATTGTGTGACCTTGCTGGCAAACGTCAGCCTCACAGAGATAAGCCCTAATGTGTGTGCAGACCACACATGACAGAGTGTGTAGGCAAGTTAACACAAGGTAGTCATGTAGTAAAGGAGCACACAGCAGATGACCAAAAGGGAAAAATCAACATGGGCAACATCATGCAATACAAAGCTAGGTTAGTAGCACAGGGCTTCAGCCAAGTACCTGGGGTCAATTATTTCAACACATATGCACCTGTTGCAAAGCTCCAGTCCATGCATGTTGTCCTCACCATTGCAAATCACCTGGACATGGAACTTCATCAGGTCGATATCAAGGGAGCATACTTGAATGGAGACCTTACCAATGATGAGGTCATATATATGCATCTGCCACCAGGTTATGCTCCTGCAGGACTGAGCAATCGCATTCTGTGCCTGAAACACACACTGTACAGACTTAAACAGTCAGGATGTAGGTGGTACCAAAAACTTACCTCCATCTTCATTGACTCAATGGGATTTTGCCAGTGTGACATCAACCAGGCCATGTTCTTCAAGCATGAAGGCACTGACCTTATGATTGTCATCATCCATGTCAATGATTGCACCATCGCCATGACTTCCTTGCATCTAGTCAACACATTGAAGATTGGCCTGTGTGTGCATGTCAAGGTAACAGACCTGGGAGAACTGCATTGGCTTCTTGGCATAGAAGTCAAGTGAGATCACACTCACTATCTTTTGCACCTGTCTCAGCACTCCTATATCACCACCATCCTCTACCATTTCAATCTTGAAGATGCCCACATGCTTTCAATCCCAATGGACACACAGGTCCACTACTCCAGCACCCAATCACCACAAACAACCACAGAATTCACCAAGATGCACAACATGCTTTACTGTGAAGGGGTCAGATCCCTGATGTAGCTGGTGCTTGCTATGCACCTGGACATCTCATTTGCCATTGCCATCATATTGCACTTCAACACAAACCCAGTTCATGTGCACTGGGAAGCTGTGAAGAGGGTGATGAGATACCTGAAGGGCACCATGGAGTTGTGGCTGACTTACAGAGTTTTTGAGGGTGGTGAGTGTCTCCTGGGCTACACTGATGCTGATGGCAGCATGGCCAAAGACTGCCATGCCATCTCAGGCTATGCATTTCTCATCAATGGTGGTGTGGTGTCATGGAGCTCCAAGAAACAGGAAGTTGTTACGAGGCACTTGCTTTGGCACCTCGTAACGGTTTCTTTTTTCTTTTTTCTTTTCTACTTACTAGTAAAGTGTAGTATTATTACTACAAGTGTGAGCTTAGCTCCACTTTACTTAGTAAGGACTTATCATTTTCTTTCTCTTTTATAGTACTTAAGTATTTACATACTTAAGTGTGAGCATAGCTCCAAGTACTATATTAGACTTATCTTTTTCCTTTTATCTTTCTTTATTTTATTACAACATTTACTTGCTAAGGACTATTACTATACAATTAGCAAGGACTTCCCTTTTTCGCTCTTATTTACTCTTATTTGTCTCATGTTCATTTCACGCTTGTGGCTGAGCCACTTATATCACATGGATGTGTACTTACTGCACTTTACTGCGCATTTTCGTTTACTTACTGCACAATACTGCGCAACTTTGCTATAGTTAGATCGTCAGTTTTGTATAAATAGTTGACAGACTGGCGGTCTTAAACCCCAGTCTTGTCAACTTCGCAATCTAGGGAATCTTCCTTATACTGCGCTTGATCTAAGCTTGTTAATCACTTGCTTCACTCTCTCAGAACTAAGTCTAAGAACTCTAAGTCACTAAACGTCGCTAAGACATCTTACACTCATCATTCTGGATCTTCATATCGTTATTGGTGGAATCATCCTCATAACCATATCGTTAATCCCATTCTTCATCATCATCAGGAACCTCTATTACGTGCATCAAATGCGTGTTTCTATTCTAGTTACCAGGAGTAACAATATAGACCTTCCCTAAGACCGTCCAATAGGCCGCTCTTAGCAGAAGTCATGTCATTGTCAACTACTGAGAGTGAGTACATCACCACAGCACATGCCATGAAAGAAGGCCTGTGGATCAAATCACTCATCAGCCAAATTTTCATGCTGTTGACTCACCCAATCAATATCCTGTGTGATAATCAGTTGGCAATTACCATATTGCAGGACCATCAGTACCACATACACTTGAAGCACATCGACATATGTTACCATTTTCTCTGTTGGGTCATCAAAAACAGCAGTCTTTGCCTCATATATTGCCTGACCAGTGAAATGCTTGCCAATGCTTTGATGAAAGCACTCCCTTCCCCCAAGGTCAAGCACTTCACAATTTGGTTTGGTCTTTGTGCCACTTGAGCAGGCATTGTTGATGCCAGTTGTTGGTTTTTCCAGTGCCCTATACCATTTTATTTTTCTTTGCTTACTGGCTTCTTGACTTGTCCAGTCTGTTTTACTTTTTTTTTACTTTTTTATTTTTGCTCTTTTCCTCCCACATTATGTGATGCTGTACACACACCATTTGAGGGGGAGTGTTGAAATCGTAAACTGACACATGTATGACTTACTATTTCCATTTTAGGCAACTTGGCAGAAGCTGACATGCACACGAACCTTCATCTCCTCTCCACAGAAAAACGATAACTACCTACTTTTTTGATCACTCCACTACTATACAGTTCCAAGCCACAGGTAGTTTATCTAGCCTGTTTATGATACCTTGCCTTTTTTTTTTCCCTCAGTCCTCATGCTGTTTTCAAGACTGAGGTGAGATCTTACTATACACTTCTTAAACTTACTGACTGACTGATATCAGTGCTTTTGTCCTTGTTCTTGTTGGATCAGCTTTGATCTTTCAGATCTTATCTGATCCTTCCTATTGCTTATCTCTCCCTCTACATACCTGTGGCCCACACTTATTAGTCAGCATGGTCTGTGCATGATCTTTGTCTGTATATCAGTAGTTGTATAGCATCTTAGAATCTAAGCAGACATCTTCTCCTCTCCTTGAGAGTGTCTGATCAGTCTTTTCTCTATCCACCTCAATACTCTCCTTTGGTCATCCCAATATGGATGGCCCTCTTCTTATCTTTGTTGTTGTCTTCTCTGCCCTCTTCATGGGCTCAACTGTTGCCCTCATTGTCTACCACCATCTCCCACCACATATCTGGTCTCTCCTCCCTGTCTAGATTGCATCCTTGTCACCTTTGCCACCATGCCTCTTCCCTGCACAACAGTTCTTAGGTATTTAATAGAGTCCTCATGTTGTTTTCGAGACTGAGTGCTTTTGTCCTTGTTCTTAGGACACTTTTTGGTGTTTCTTGTGCAGAAGAACACCTGTTTTATGTAACCTCTGTTATTTCAAAACATCCCTCTTCTCTTCCTCTTCAATAGGACTACTGTGTGACCTTGCTAGTAGTGTCAGCCTCACAATAGTACTAAGCTCTTTAGTGACCCCACACTATCCTCTCTTTGTTAGAATGCACAATTGCAAAAATAGTGACTTGGCTTGGGTTCAAACCAAGGACCTCCCTTACTCTGGGTGGGTGCTCTAACCACTGTATTGTAGCTCTGTTATGAAGTGTAGTACCACATGTACAGGGTCAGGCATTTGACCTTAACTCCAACATGCACAGCATCTATAGATCATAAAACCAATACTTGGGTCATGGCACATCATTGCAGGTGCCCTTTGTATGTGCAGGCTCTGGGATGCAACAGCAACAATAATATAGATAAGAGACAGCAGATAGGATACTCCTAGCATAGCTAGGGATGCAGGTAACTGCATGGCTGCAGCAGAGTAAGTAGTGGTTGCAAGCGCAGTAAGGGCAAGGCAATGTGGTTTAAGTATGCTTTGTGCATGCAGGCTTGGGCAAGCAAAGACAAACATGATTACTGGTATTAGCAGAGTGATCTCTTCCCCAAATGGGGAGAGGATAGTGAGCATGGTGAGGGATCTGCAAGTGATACAGGATTGCAGCAAGAGTGGCCACACACAATAGTGAGAGAAATAGATGCTGCAGGGCTGTATGTGAGAATAAGATGGTTGAAAAGGAGTGGGGATACTCACTCAGACAGAGGTAAGAACTGTCTGAGGAGTTGTATCATAGAGAGTACATCTTATATAATGTCCACATGATAAGGTTGATGCAGAGTGAGGAAAGTGAAAATACAGGGATGACTATATGTCAAGGGATGTGTGACCCTTGTTGGAATAAGTGGAGCAGTCGGAGAGGTGTATGTATGTGTATGATATGAATAAGGAAAGCTGAATGAAACTATACTAGTACACACTGAGAATTCAACATGCTGCAGGGAAGATATAAGAGAGTGAAGAATAGAGTAGGAAGAGTACTCACTCAGACAAGCAGTAAGACATCTGAGGAGCTGTAGCATGGAGTGTTCATCTTATATATGCTAAGAGTGGCCTATTGGATGGTCTTAGGGAAGATCTGTAATGATACCCCTGGTAACAAGATAGTGGTACACACTTGATATGTGTAATAGATGTTCTTAATGACAATGAAGATTGGGATCAATGAGATAATGATGAGGATGATTCCACCAATGATTATACGAGGATCCAGAGTGATGAGTATAGGATGTCTTAGCGACGCTTAGAGTGACTTAGAGATCTTAGACTTAGTTGGTGACAGATAGAGCGAGTTAGTAACAAGCTTAGATCAAGCACAGTAAAGGAAAATCCCTAGATTGCGAAGTTGACAAGACTGGGGTTTAAGACCACCCATCTTTCAACTACTTATACAAAACTAGAGTCCTAAGTATAGTAAAGTTACGCAGTAAGGTGCAGTATTGCGCAGCAATACACAGTAATGCACAGTAATGCATAGTAAGATGTGTCCATTGTGTAAGTAATGTGACTTAGCCACAGGCGCAAAATGAACAAGAGATAAACAAAGGTAAATCAGAGCGAAAAAGGTGAGTCCTTGCTAATTGTATAGTGATAGTCCCTAGCAAGTAAATGTTATAATAAATAAATAAAGATAATAAAAGAAAGGATAAGTCTTTATAGTATTTGGAGCTAAGCTCACACTTAAGTATATAAATACTTAAGTACTATAAAGAGAAAAGAAATGAGTCCTTACTATAAGTAGGAGCTAAGCTCACTGCTGTAGTTAATACTGTTGGAAATACCTATGGTAACTGTTCAGCTTCACTCTACTTACACTACTATACATCCTCATTACATCCTTACTGACACATGTTCTACCACTTACTTAACTCACTACCATGTTCTAGCCCCACTTACATCACTATACCACATTTGTGTAGCACGTACTACATCCCCACATACAACCCCACATTTACACTCTGCCTGAACTTAGTTCAGAGTGCACTACTTATACTATGCCCCCCACTTTCTTACTGCTCCATGGCATTATACAATATGTCATACCACATCTCCCCACTCTGCAGCCTAGCCCACACCACTTACCACCATGCCCTCACCACCACCTATACCATCTGCTTCCTCCTCTTCATCGTTGGCTCATATCTGTGCAAACAAATACTATGCTTATAGTAAGTAAAATATAAGAAAGAAAAAATGAAAAATGAAAACAAAACCGTTACGAGGTGCCAAAGCAAGTGCCTTGTAACAATATAGTAATGCATGGGTAGAGTTGGGGCAGAGTGTGAAGTAAAGGGAACAACAACTACCATAATGAGGAGGGACACACATTGTCCCAGAGAAGTAGTGGGGTGTGAGTGTGCTCAGAGGTATAAGCAGTCCAAGGAGATAGAAGAAGAAGTAGAGTATGTGTTGTGTGTGTAAGTGAATGCGTGTAGAGAGTGAAGCCAAATGAAAGCGGTAAGTAGTGCAGACAGTACACATGAATATTCAACACCCTTGACAATTACCATAATATTAATATTTGAGGAAAGATGGGCATTGTGGCAAAAGGCAGGTAAACCATCTGATAGTAAAGATAGCCTTGTGAGGCCATGTAGAGGTAGAGGAGCCATAGGACAGTGGTCCAAAGGCAATGCATTCTGAGACAAGGATGATGAGGCATACAATGTTGGAGATCAAGCACAGTCCATGCAAGCTTATGTGATCTTGCAGCATGGGTGCAGTGCAGATGCAGGGTCTAGGATATATAAATTAGCTATTTTTTTGTATGCCCATGTGCAATTGCCCTACCTTTTACCCCCCCTGTAGGACAAATGTGTCATCTTGCAAGTGTTCACCATGCGTTTCAACATACAAGATAGAAGTACACAGAGATAATGTTGGAGTTTACAGTGATGTGCAACAGCAAATGTGCATGCAACTGCAAGACCATGAATGCCACACAGACCTCTTGCAGGACTCAGGGATGATATGGATGGACCCTTTAGTTATAGAAAATTTCCTTCACATGTTTTCTTTTCCCTCAGTCTTCTACAAAGAGACTGAGGTCAGTACTTACTTTCTAAGCCATTCATCTTATATGTTTTCTCATTATTTCTCCTGTAGAATATATTCTCCTCATTCTACAGTCAGCCACACTCTTTCCAAGCAACCTCCTTCAATAGATAAGAGACTGCACAGACAGGTACATCAGATGGAAGAAAGTGTGTGTTCAACAGAATGCCTACCTCAGCAGTGTGCTAGAGTGTGGAGGTGACAGGGTGAGATGGAAAAGAATATATAGTGAAGGTGACATAAGATTGGAGAGGAGCCTGAACCATAAAGAAAAGAAAGTGGTATGATGTAAACAAAGTGGTACAATCCACATGAAGTAAATAAATCCATGCAATATGCCTACTGGTACAACAAGTAACTGATGGCAGATAAGATAAGAGGAGAGATAAACGTACTCAATATGTAAATAGGTATGGACAGCATTTTGAGATAGAGAAATCGATAATATCGATGTTCATCCACACTGGCACATTTCCCCTCAGCCCCAACTCTTACCTGCCTTCTCTAATACCTGGCTTTCCTCCCCTTCTATGAGTCATCCTGGCCTTTGAATCCATTGTTGTCCTGCATTGTTCACTGACCATCATCGTTAGGCTACCCTTGCATACATCAGCTACTTGCATTCTTGTCGGGTGGGTCTCCCTTCATCTCCAGCATACAAATTGACAACTCATTTCGCCTGCCAGGCCTATCATGACTGTGCCGCAGCTTCCTCCAGAGCTCCACCGAGTCATAATCGGGCACCTGGATCTTCACCGGGACTTGATATCCGGCCAGCTGTGCCTTGTTTCCCGCCTTTGGAAGGACGATGTGGAGGACTTCATCTACACGGAGGCGAGGGTCCCACGAAACAAGATTCTATTATTCTGCCGCACAATCGCTGAACGCCCCGATCTCGCACGTCGGGTCGTGCGGCTAGACTTCTATGGAACTGTCGGGCGCGCAGCCACGCCAGAGGACACCAGAATGGTTGCGAGTGCCTTTAAACTCCTTACAAATCTTAAGGAATTCTTTCTCTACGATTCGCCGCCGCATAGCAAATTTGAATTGGCCGTCCATAACGAAGCGTTCGAAGTCTTGGATGGAGTTCCGTTCCAGCTCCAGAGGATGCGTCTTCCCTTCAACTGGGGCCGGCCTCTCGTCGACTTCATCATCTCGCAGCATGACCTGCGCGAACTTCGGTTATGTGGATGCTCCGACTCCTCAGAATCCTTTGAGATACCTGACTGGGCACTGGCGCACTGCAAAATCCTCCAATTGCAAGCGTGGGCAATCATTAGCTTCCAGAGCCACACCTTCCGTAATATCACCCACCTCCGCGTCGATTTCAGGTGCACGGGTTCGCGGACAGAAGCACAGGCGGTTCAGGCTATTGGGTTCATGGGCAGCACTTTGAGGTGCCTGGCCCTTCGGAGAGATGTAGCAGATGATTATCTCTCAATGCAACGAATGCTCGAGGCCTTTTCACCCCATACACCTTACCTCGTTTATCTCGCGCTCTACGACGAATGTGACTTCGTATGTCTCACAGCTCTACTGAACGCATTGCATGCTGACGCCGACCTATATGTGCTACAGAGCCCACGCGAGAACAGAAACATCATGGATTTGTTGGCCCGACATTTCAAGGAACTTCAGGTGTTGATATGGGCTCCCCTTCATCTCCAAACTGAAGATGAGGGGGATAACGATGACAGCGACGAAAGCGGCATTTCTGTTGCGTCTGATGATGAAGGAGACTCTGACGAGAAAATCGCGAGATACGGCACCCAGGTGTTGGAGGCATGCCAGTCCCTCCAGTTGTTCATGGGCTTGCGGTCCCTAAATAACGTGGTCGTGCTGAGGGACAGCGGCAGATACATGTGGGACAGTGGGGAGTGCGATGGCCTGATCATGCTCATGGACGAAGACCACTTCCGATACATCGACCCCGACCATCCCCGCAGGATCCCGATGCACGTCCACGACTTATTCAAGTACAAGATCGTGCCTGAGAGGTGTAATCATCCGACACCCGACTAGAACCAAGGGTGAGCTTAGCCTCCTCTTACCGCGCCATCTACGCAGGTACCTGATATGAGCCGCCACTTGTTCTCGAATGCGATATGCACATGCGATTGTTCACCATGACCTTTTGCTTCAAATGACGATG
>QLPN01004691.1:0-20896 GCA_003314395.1 Albatrellus ellisii | reverse complement strand
TATTGCAAAATGTTATGGGCCCTGCCCCTGCTTAAAAACAAACAGAATCTGTTGTATTTGCCAATGCCATTACATCAAAAATGTCATCTCCACATTCTGATACCCCCAGAAACTCACTTCCCTCATCTGTCCCAAAACTAGACCCTACCAGCTCCAATTGGGCCATCTTCTCAATACATTTTGAAGAAGCTTTATCTATGTGTGACCATTGGGGCCATTTCAATGGCACCACTCCAAGGCCAATTGTCAGTTCTTCCCCTACCCCAGATGAAACCACAGCTCTTGCAGCATGGGAAAAGGAAGAGAGGGTTGCCTGTTACATGTTGAGTCAAAATCTTCCTGACTTGGCAGTCATCTGTGTATGAAAGCTTGACACAGTTGCAGAGAAGTGGAAGGCAATCTCAGAAGAGTACATGTGGAAGGGGTTATTTGCCCATACTGAACTGAGGAATTCTTTCATGTTGTCTTGTTGTCCACTTGGTGCTGATGCCTGGCACTTCCTAATCAACCTCAGAACAAGGTGTGAAGAGCTTGTCTCTTGTGGTGTCGACATCTGTGATTTGGACTATTGTGCAATGTTCCTGAATGTGATTCCAAAGTGGTTGAAATGCTTTGCATCAGGTGTACATGCTTCCATTGTCACACAGAATCCCTCATATGAGATGGAGCCTGAGACTTTGGCCTGCCTCATTGGTGAAGAATATGAATGTTCTGTCAGCAACAATGTTGGCCCCCAAGAAAACAAGACATACCAGCACCATGACAGAAGGGATAACAGCAATGTTGCCCTGGCATCTACCCAGGCTATGACTCAAAGGCCATGCATCCCCAGTGTGCTGGTCCTGTGGCAAAGCTGGGCACATGCATTCTCAATGCCCGAAGTTGCAAAGGCCACCTGCCACAAAGAGTCAGCAAGCAGACATGGCTCAAAACAGTGGATTGGCTAACTCAGCTGAACCTGATGATGACAAAGGAGACAGCATTTGGGTGGTCACCAAGGCAGATGAAATTTTCAGTCTAGTGGATGAGATCAATGTTAGTATGGGTGCCTCTCTCATTGAGGATCCAACCAGTGATGAGTTTGATGACTTACCTGGCCTAGTTGATGTGTCTGACAACAGCAATGATGAAGAGGCTATGGAAAATGAAGAGGTTCATGTCAAAGCCTCTGCAGATGATGAAATTGCTGAAGTCACATACTGTTGGCTTGATGAAGCACTCCATATGCCATGTAAAGTCAATGCATCACAATTGCATACTGGTGATGCAGCTGGGACTGAGGTGGCTGGAGCCATGGTTGTGGAGGTCACCTTGTTGGTTGAAGAGTTGTGCATTGCAGAGCAAGATGAAGATGTTGCTGCTGCTGTTGATGGGGCCAGAACAATTGTTGGTACCCATGTTGAGCTGTATGACTCTGGTTCAACCTGTCACATTTCACCATACTGTGAAGATTTCGCAAATTTCAAAGACTTACCTGCTCACTCATTTAAGACAGCCAACAACCAGCATTTAAACACTATTGGCTGTGGTGACTTGAAGGTGGAAGTCCCAAATGGTACCATGGCAACTCAAATGACCTTGTGTGGCACCCTTTATGCACCTGCTGTCGAATATACCCTTATTTCTGTTGGGAAGCTGGATCAAGCTGGTTCTCAAGCTGTCTTCACTGAAGGGCAACTAGTGCTCACCAATCCTGACAGTATTCGAATTGGAGCCATTCCATGCTTGGAAAGGGGCCTATATTGTGTTGCACATTTCTCATTGAAGGATTTTCCATCTGTGCATGACACTGATGAAGTTGTGGCCATTGAGAAAATGACACTCTCAGACATTCATTGCTGTATGGGTCATATCTTGCCTGCCATTGCAAAGTCATTAGTTACAAAAGGTCTGGTCACTGGTATTGCCTTAAAGGACTCACTTGAGCCCTTGGATACCTGCCCCTCTTGTGTATATGTGAAGGCAATGTGTCAGCCTGTACCTCAAGTCAGGCAGGGAGAGTGTGCAACTGTGTATGGTGGAGAGGTGTGCAGCAACATGTGGGGACCATCACCTGTTGCTACCCTTGGTGGTCATTGCTTCTATGTGTCCTTCATGGATGATTACAGTTGCAAGACCATGTTATACCTGCTCAAAAAAAAAAGTGAAGTCTTTTCAGCTTACTGGCAGTAGGAAGCTTGGTGCAAGACCCAGTGCAATGTAATGACCATTAAAGTTCTTCACTTGGACTGTGGTGGTGAATACCTGTCCAATGCATTTGTCAATCATCTTAAGGCTGCCAGTACAGTCCAGAAGCTCACCATACATGACATGCTGCAACAGAATGGCATGGCTGAGCACAAAAACTGGACACTTGTCAAACATGTCTGTGCTTTGCTGCATGCAGGCATCTTACTGTGATTCCTGTGGGGAGAGGCAATCTGTCATGTCAGCTGGCTCATGAATCATACCTCCATACATGCCCTTATTGACAAAATACCTTATGAAGTTGCTGCTGGGTGCAAACACAACTTGTCTGCTGTCCAGGAATGGGGTATGCCAGTCTGGGTTCATGATGCCTCTGGATCAATGCTGGATCCTAGAGTGAAAGAGGGTTGATGGATTGGTCCTGATGAGTCCTCCACAGGCACTTGTGTGTTCTGGCCTGCATGCCAGACAGTCATGGTGGAGCAGAACCTGTATTTTGCATGCCTCATGTTGTCATTGTGTCCACATGGTGAAGAGTTAGTCTCTGAACCTGATTTTGATGAAGGGGGATCACCAGCAGTGATTGCCCCTGTTTCCCAGGCTGTTCATGACATCCTTGAAGGCTGCAGAGATGGCTACGTGATTCCTGGCACCCTGCCACAGGACATGCAGTGTCTCTGGACACATTGGCATGAGGGAAAGTGTCAAGGTGAAGACAAATGCAACTCCACTGATGCCACAGCTGCATTAGCAGTTCAAGGCAGCAAAGATGACCTATTTGAGTACACACTTGCCACAGAGATCAGTGAAACCAAAGCACTTAAACCACAAGCACTCACTGAGGCCAAGAAATGTGCCAATTGGCCTTTGTGGGAGAAGGCAATTTTGGAGGAACTCAACACCCTTTGTGCAGCCAGAACTTGGGTTTTCAAGTGTGTGCCTTCAAATGCCAATATTGTTGGCTCCAAGTGGGTATTCAAAGCCAAAAAGGATGCTGCAGGCAACATCATGTGATACAAAGCTAGGTTAGTAGCACAGGGCTTCAGCCAAGTACCAGGAGTTGACTATTTTGACACATATGCACCTGTCACAAAGCTCCAGTCCATTTGCATTGTCCTCACCATTGCAAATCACCTGGACATGGAACTCCATCAGGTTGATATCAAGGGGGCATACTTGAATGGGGACCTTACTGATGATGAGGTCATCTATATGTGTCCACCACCAGGCTATGCTCCTGCAGGCCTGGGTGATCACATTCTGTGTCTGAAATGCACACTGTGCTAAGAGCAGCCTATTGGTCAGTCTTTAGGGAAGGTCTGATATGATAATAACCCTGGTAATGAGGTGGTTGATACATGTTTGATAGACATAATAACTGTTCCTAATGATGATGAAGAGAGGGATCAATGTCAGGCCACTATTATTTTCCCTATTTTTCTCTTCATTTTCCTCTATTTTCTTATGTCTCTATTGTCATAGATCTTACAATTGCTCCTGATCTATCAAAGTGATTCCCATGGTCATGTATTCCATTTCTTCGTCTTTATCTGCTGATGATGCATATGTCACCCAATCTCTGATTGGCCCATTGTATCTTTAGTGATACTTCGTTTTCTCACTCTTACTGCACATGCTCACTAATCCTTCTCACACCTGCTGTGGAGCATCACCAATCACTCTCACAGTTACTGCGGAGCCTCAGTCAGCACTTATGTATCCCCTCTATTATTAGGTATGACATCATTACCATAGTTTCTCATTCTCCAGCCCTATACTGTACTGCATGGGCCATTGACTCACCCAATTGATATCCTGTGTGACAATCAGTCAGTGATCACCCTATCACAGGACCATCAGTACCACATGTTGAGAAGCACCAGTGCCAAAATAATGACTTGGCTTGGGTTTGAACCAAGGACCTCCCTTACTCTGGGTGGGTGCTCTAACCACTGAGCTACCAGGTCTTAGTTAACTGAAGTGCTTTTAACACAATGTGAAGCTGAACTATGGCTAGTTCCTGTCTAGGAGATAGACAGGGGAGTTTAGCTCATAAGCACATGGTCAGGTATTTGATCTTTATCTTCAACACCACATGTGCTCAAAGCACATTGATGTATGTTACCATTTCCTCTGTTGGGTCATTGAAAACAGCAGTCTTTGCCTCATATATTGCCTGACTGGTGAAATGCTTGCCAATGCTTGACAAAAGTGCTCCCCTCCCCCAAGGTCAAGCACTTTGTGATTCAGTTTGGTCTCTGTGCTACTTGAGTGGGCGTTGTTGATGCTGGTTGTTGGTGTTGCCAGTGCCCTATACCATTTTCCTTTTTGCTTACTGGCTTCTTGGATTGTCTGGTCTGTTTTTCCTTATTATTATTATTATTATTATTATTATTATTATTATTTCTGCTATTTTTCTCCCATGTTATGTGATGCTGTACACATGCTGCTTGAGGGGGAGTGTTGAAATCACAAACTGATGCATGTATGACTTACTACTTCCTTATTAGGCAACTTGGTGGAAGCCAACACACACAAACTTTCATCTTCTCTCCACAGAAAAACATATGATAACTACCTACTTTTCGATCACTCTGCTACTATACAGTTCCAAGCCACAGGTAGTTTATCTAGCCTGTTTACAATACCTCACCTTTTTTTTTCTCAGTCCTCATGTGTCTGCACAGGAATGAGCCAATGGTGGTGAGAAGGAAGAACATGGTGTAGATTGCAGCAACAACAAGCAGGCAAGTGGTGTAGCCTAAGCTACAGAGTTGGGATATGTGGTTAGACATTATCTAGAATGTCTAAGCATGGTTAAGAGTGGGGGATTCAGCTTATGTAGTGTAAGTGGGTTAGAGTTTAAGCAGAGTTTCAAACTTGGGTTGTTAGAATGTGGTTAGAGTGATATGTGTGGGTTCATGTGTGTCAGATAGGATGTAAGAAAGATGTGTGTTAGCATAAGTAAAGTGGAGCTGAATGAAAATTGTGGATATTCTAACATCATGTTATTGTTGAGACTGAGGTGAGATCTTACTATACACTTTAACTTACTTACTGACTGGTATCAGTGCTTTTGTCCTTGATCTTAGGACACTTTTTTGGTGTTTCTTGTGCAGAAGAACACCTGTTTATATAACCCTTGTTATTGCAAAAGACATGTGTCCCTCCTATCTATGGTGGTTGTTGTGCTTTACTATACACTCTCTGCTCCAACTCTACCTACACTCACTATAAGATGGACACACTACTTTACAAACTCCTCAGATGTCTTCCTCTGTGTCTGAGTGAGTATTTCTCTCCACCCCATCTTCTCACTCTCTTACCACTACCCTGCAGCATACTTAAACCATGTCACCTTGCCTACTGCACTTGTGACTTCTTACCTGCTGCTGCAGATGCTATCTGCCCTTCTGGAGTTGTTTACATGTCACTTGTCATATATAACACTTTTGTCCTTGCCTGCCTGAACCTGTGCATACATTTCTCCAATGATTCCTCTAAGCCATTTGTTGATATGAGGTAAGGAAGTTGGTGTTGATTTCTCTATCTTATGATGCTGCTTATACCCTTCTTACATACTAGTGTAAAAACCTGTTGTGTTGCAATAGAACCCATTTACAGACCAATTCCAATCTACATTGTAATAGCATATCAACTATGACAGTATCCATAGTTATAGCAACAGAGAATAAAAGGAAACATTTTGCTCTATCTATTTATAGACCATGTCTGATTTACAGACCAATCCCAGTTTACAAACCAACACCAATTTCCAAACCAATACATCAATCCCAATCCCAATCACCACCCCATCTGTCCTTCCACCATAAACCCTGTGCCCTCACCTAGGATGGGAGAGACATGTAAGTATAATACAACAGTGCAATTCAACAGTACAATTTACCAATCCAGTACAGAAACCAATCTTGCTTGAACACTCCACTCCCTGCTTTGCTGCTGCTGCTTCTTCTACACCACATTAAATTAGAAAATGTTATATAGTCTATCAGCAACAAAACTCACCAAGGCCCTGGTAAAATATTCTGTATAACCTCAGGGTACACCACATTCAAGGTTGATCCTCCCAGGGAACCTTCAGGAAAGAGGACCTTGTTCCTGTCCCCAGATGTGCAGTGTGACAATGCAACATAGAGTTGGCCATGGGCAAAAACTCCAGAGTGCAAGTCCAACCAAGCATGACTGACTGATTGACCTTGTAACTTGTTGATGGTCATGGCACAGGCAAGGCAAACTGGGAATTGGCAGGATGATAGAGGAATGGGCAGTGACTCATCAGTGGGCTCCAAGACCATCCTGGGGATGAACACAATCCTGCCTGCATGTTTGCTACCCAAGATGCAGCACCTGAGAACATGTGGTTTGACCTCCAGCAGCAATAGGTAAGTCCCATTGCAGAGTCCATGGGATGGGTCCATATTCCTGAGGAGCATGAGGGGACAGCCAAATTTGACATGAAGGTGTGCAAGGGGGATGTCAGAGACATTGAGGGAGTTGAGGTATTCAATGGGATAGTCTTCCTGGCCACTCCTGACTTTGTCAACACTGAAGAGGTCCTCCCCAGGAAACTGGGCAAGGATAGCAGAGTTAAGATCATAACAGTGTCATTCTTGGAGGAGAGTATGGTGCACTCCAGAAATATGGGTCAGGCTTCCCCTCTGCATCTGCAATCCCAGGGTAGATGAAGTCAATGAGCATCTGGACAGTGTTCTATGAGAGGTGCATGCTGGTGGGGAGTTTGATGGATTGGTTGGGGCCTCCAGCACCAACTTGAAGCAACCACTGAGAAAAAGCAGCACTGCCTGGAGTGTGGTCAAGATGCATGTTCTGCTTGAGGTGGATGGTGATGCTTTTCCAGAGCTGGGAATGGCAGAGGGAAGCATTGACTATCTGCTGTCTGGAGCCCTTGGGGATGCCAGGTAGGATTTGGTGAAAGTCCCCACTGAAGAGCACAGTGATCCCCCCAAATGCAATCCCATCCTCCAGCAGGTCTTGCAAGGTGTGATCCAAAGCCTCCATGGCATAGTGATGCTGCATAGGTGCCTCATCCCAGATGATGATCCCAGTCTCCTTCAGCAGCCCCAAATGGTCAGAGTTGCACTTCAGGTTGCAAGTGGAGGTTTCATGGATGGAGATGGGGGTCTTGGAGCAATAGTGGGCAGTGCAACTTCCATCCAGGAGAAGTGAGGCTATGCCTGAGGAGGCAACACAGAGAACAGCCTTGCCCTTGGCATGCACAGCAGCAGCAATGGTGTTACACAGGTATGTCTTCCCACAACCTCCTGCACTGTGGAGGCAAAAGGTCTTGCCCTGGTTCCCATCAACAGAGGCCATGACAGCATCAAAGGCAGACTTCTGCTCCTCATTGAAGGTAGAGTAGTGGTCTTCAACTTGCAGAGTGAGGTCATACTTGCTGAGGATCTTGTCAAGGAGGTAGAGGCCATAGTCATGGACTTGCTCTTCAGTAGGATCAGGGAGGTTGTGATGGGTGATGAGGGCATGGTGCAAATCATCACATAGTTTGCTTTGTGATGATCCCACAGGATGGCAGGGTTGGATGGGGTATTGTGGTAGAGGATGGAGGCAGAGAGTGTGTGTGCAATTGACCACCAGTCTGCATCTCCCCAGCCTCTTGAAGACACTGATCCCATTCACCACCATCCCCAGGGAGACCTCTAGCATGACAGGGAGCCTTGTAGGTTGTATGGACCACCCCATTGCAAGTGCACAGATCCTTCCAGCCTGTGGCCCCTGTGATGATAGTGAGCAGCATCCTGAGGTAGAAGCATTCCCCAGCAGATGGATGGACCAAGTACATGCAACCAATGGCAAAACCCCTCTGTCTTGGCTTCCAGTAATGCCCCTTTTGTTCCCATACAAAGTGCTGAGGAAAGTCCTGGTAGAAGTACTGGCAGGCACTGTCAAGATACTGCTGGTTGGCATTGAACCACTCTGTTGTTGAAGATCATGTGCATACTACAATATCCCATTCGGCATTCTTCCTTCCACCCTCTACATGTACTCCTTACCTACACAACACATACTATACTTCTTCAACTCCTCAGACTATGCCACATACATGTCCAAGCACTTCACACTCCACTCCCTACTCTGGGACAACATGTGTCCCTCCCACTTATGGTAACTGTTATACTTTACACTAAAACTCTCTGCTACAACCTTACCACCAACACACTATATAAGATGGGCAATATACACTACAGCTCCTCAGACATCTCTCTACCTGTCTGAGTGAGTACCACACCTTCCCCATCTTTCACCACTTACTTATGAACCCTGCAGTGTACTTGAACCACATCACTTCACCCTACTGTGCTTGTGACCACTTACTCACTGCTGCAGGCATGTGTCTGCCTCTCTCTCACCCTCTTAGGGGTCTCATATCTATTGTCACTAATATACATCATTGTTGTGGCTGTGTTCCATATCCTGTGCATTCATCTGTCAGGTGTGTATTCTTGGCAGAGGGGTGCTCCAGGACTTCCTGAGGGTCATCATTTGCTTGGAAGTAGACCTGCTGCTCATTCTCCACATGGATAGGAAGGCAATTGTGAGGCTGACACTAACATCAAAGCCAAACAACTGAAGGAAGGGCTAAAACAAACAAAGGATTAATCATGCTTCAAAGCTAGTGGATATCCCAGATGCATAATCAGTAAAGTAAGACAAGAAAGAACTAGAGGCTACTGCACCCAGCAGACATCCCAGATGATCAGAACTAGGGATAAATGTTGAACTTTCACTATATGTCATTACCACAATTGCTACTCCTCCTTTTTTGTTTGGCATTCACTTCCCATTTCACCTTACACATATTTACATACAAATGACATACTTCTACTTCTCCACAACCCTGCAGGGTTCTCTTTCCACTCTCACACCACTCAAACACTGGACAATGTGCATCCTCCACACATTAAGGCATCCTTGTACTCTAGGATCCCTTCTCCACTTTAACACTTCTCTCCAACACTATATAAGATGTGCCATTACACTACTACTCCTCAGTCATTGTCTTACAGACACTGAGTGAGTACTTTTACTTCCCACATCTTATCCTCTATCACATCACATTCCTGCAGCCATCTTCACTTGTGTTGTGGCACTCTCCTACTGCCCACACATCATATACTTGCTGCAGTCATGCTGCCCCTGCTCTCTCCATTTGGAGATCTAATACACCTCTTGCTTATGTTGCTCCCAATTGTAGTTGCCTGCCATAACCTGCATGAACAATAAAATGCTAAGTGAACTACTGTATATATAGTACTGGAATGAGTGCACAGACCATGCTATACACTATAGGGCTGGAGTATGATAATAAAAAGGAATGAGGTCATAGCTAATAATAGAAGGGACATGTCAGTGCTGTACAATAAGTGCAGCAACTGTGAGAACAATAAGTAAGCACTCCACAGTCAGGATGGGAACAATTAGAAAGATTCTGCAGTAACAGTGAGAAAGAGAGTCATAACTACTTCATAAGCAGGCAAATTGAGGATTGGATGACTGGCACATCATCAGCCAATAAAGACAAAAAAAAGGAATACATGGGCAATATCATAAATGGTGAACAGCTTGTTTTGAGACAGAGATAGCCTTGTAGCATGTAGTTGAAGCTAGAAGGGGGCCATAGTCCAGATGTCATACATGACTAGGGAGGTAGATAAGGCCTGTAAGATAAGAGAAGATGTGTACCAGAGGGTAGAGGGTACACAGAAGAAAGAAAGAGCTGCATAGAGCAGGTATGTCAGAAGAGAGCTAAGAGAGTAGAAGAGATACTCACCTCAGCAACATGCAGAAGTGCTGAGGTGAGAAGATGATAAGGTAAAGAAGATATAGTAAGAGTAAGATAGAGTTGGAGAAGAGCTCAAACCATAAAGAGAAAGAGAAATAAGGGTGTGTAAGGGTAAGTCCAGCAGCCTAAGATAGCCAAAAATTGACAATACATAACCATGAAAATCACTTTGGTAGATCAGGAGCAATTGTAAGATATATAGTGATAGAGACATAATAAAAATAGAAAAAAATGAAGAGAAAAATAAGGGAAATAATAGCATCCTGACAGCAATAGACTGTGGGGAGCTCCTGGTGCATGGGGAACTCAAACATGCCTCTGAAGGACCAATGTAGCATGCATCAATGTAGTCCTGGACTTCATCCACATTCCTAACCTGCACAGTGGCCTGATCTGGACCCTTGTAGATGTATTTGTGGATGTACTTCACTGCATTGACTGAGGCACTGATCTCCAGATTGATATAGCAGGCATATTTGGCAAGCAAGTAGGGATTGTATGGGATGACATCACAGTTGGTGAAGACATGGACCTTGTCTTGGCTGAGATGCTTGGTGAAGGTGCACCCATTGTCTGGCCTGGCATAGACTGGGTATCCATCCTCCCCAAAGTGAGTCTCCTCACAAAAGCCCTTGGGGTAATGCTTGCTGCAATGCCATTGCTGGTTCTTATCCTTCTCCATGCAAGGGGATTTGACATGGTCAGTGCTAAGAGTGGCCTATTGGACAGTCTTAGGGAAAGTTTGTGATAACTATACCCCTGGTAATGAGGTAATTGGTATGTGCTTGATAAGCATAGTAAACATTGCTGATGATGATGAAGAGTGGGATCAATGAGATAGTGATGAGGATAATACCACCAATGACTAAATGAGGATCCAGAGTGATGAGTTCAGGATGTCTTAGTGACACTTAGAGTGACTTAGAGATCTTAGACTTAGTTCTTAATGAGTGAAGTGAGACTTTAGGTCAAGTGCAGTATAGGAGAATCCCTAGATTGCAAAGTTGACAAGACTGGGGTTTAAGACTGCCAGTCTTTCAACTACTTACACAAAATTGGAGTCCTAAGTATAGTAAAGTTTACTGATCAATGATGAGTGCACAGTAATGCACAGTAAGTTGCATCCATTGTATAAGTAATGTGGCTTTGAGCCACAAGCATGAAATGAACTAGATGTAAACAAAGATAAACAAGAGTGAGAAAGGGGAGTCCTTGCTAATTGTATAATGATAGTCCTTAGCAAGTAAATGTTATAATAAATAAAGAAAGATAAAGAGAAAAAGATAAGTCTAATATAGTACTTGGAGCTAAGCTCACACTTAAGTATGTAAATACTTAAGTACTATAAAAGAGAAAAGAAAGATGAGTTTGTACTAAGTAAAGTGGAGCTAAGCTCACACTTGTAGTAATAATACTATGCTTTACTAGTAAGTAAGATAAAAGAAAAAAAGAAAAAGAAAACCATTATGAGGTGCCGAAGCAAGTGCCTCATAACAACTGCCACATGCATGAACAGAACTCACAAAGGGTGTTGTAGATAGAGTATAAATGTGTTGCATTGTAACATTGACTAATAAGACATGATTGCAATTGTATATATAGTTATCACAATGATAGAAGTAGATGTACAATAGGCATGACCTAAGTGTAATTGATAGTTCTGATGACAGAACATATAGTCCCTCTATGTGAGCTGACTCTGTGGTACTTGTATGTAGGGCCAAACTTGGTAGCAATGTGGGTGTGTGGGTGGGCACAGAAGGATGGACATACCAACTGCCCATGTCATCTTGAGTGGACATTGGCAGTGAGCCAGCAAGCTGCCACATTGTGCTAGTATGGTGGCAGCATGGGCATGCATTCAGGTGCAGGGTCCTGGTACAGTGGCAGTGTGGGTCAGCAGGTGGTGGCTGCCCACTGTTAGTACAGTGGCAGTGCAGGGGGCAGGTAGGGGGCTGTGCACTGTTGGCACAGGAGGACAGACATACCAATCACCCACATTGTCTTGAGTGGATGCAAGCTGGGTGGGTGGGCAAGTTGCCATGTTGTGCTGGTACAGTGGCAGTGTGTGCAAGGTGTTGGCTGTGCTGTATTGACACAGCAGTGGCATGGGTGGGCAGGTTGTGGCCATGCACTGTTTGTATACAGTGGCAGCATGGGTGGTAGGGGACCCCATGCTGCTGACACAGTAGTGATGCAGGTGCATGGATGGGCACAGGAGAAGGGATGTACCAATGGCCCATATCATCTTAAGTGGATGCAGGTGGCAAGTGAGTAAGCTGTGGCACTGTGCTGGTACAGCAGCAGTGTGGGCACACATGTGGGCACAGCATCCTGAGGTGCAGGCAGGTGGGAGTGGGAAGACCTGTGTGAGAGAAGACACACCAATTGCCCACATCATCTTGAGTGGATGCAGGTGGGGCAGGTGGGCAAGTTGCCATGCTGTACTGGTACAGCAGTATTGTGAGTGAGCAGTGGGGGCAGTGAGAAGCAGTGTGAAAAGCCAGGATATGCTGCTGCACAGTGCTGCACTGTTGTGCTGGCACACTGTGCCACACTGGGCATGCCATGCTGTGCTCATGCCATGCTGCCACATGCAGTGTGTGCACAATTGTAGTGCCAATACATGGACCATGTGGCATTTTTAACTTATGACCATCCTTCCCTAATGATATAGATACTTGATACTGTGACACACTTCTAGCAACATTGATCACACGGTCTGTGATTGCTTGTTTACAGTACTTATATGGTTGAAGTTTGTTTGTACAAAATAAGAAGTCCTAACTTCCCTCTTTATGTATGGCCTGTGCTCAACAGGTTATGGGCCCTGCCCAGTGTTAGGTACTGTGGTGGGGTGAGGGGAAAATACAACCTCAACCACAATAGGGTATGAGCTGTAAGATCCTCTGGACACCAGGTAATGAGGAGTTAAGGAAATAATGCACTATAATAATGCAATGCAGAGGGGCAATAGTAGGAAATACAGTGAGATGGGGTGGAGTAAAGAGAGGATGTCAAACAAATGCAAGAATGGGATGCAACACAGTAAATACAACAATAACATGGATGTGGACACAACACAACTATAAATGTGACACAGGCACCACAAATGCAACCTACAAGGTGCATGAGCTCTCTTGACTTGAGATGTGAGAAAGGGGAGGAGAGCAGAAAGTGATTTTTCTACTTAGGACTCAGATCAGAGAGGAGGGAAAAATATTTGGGGGGGGGGTCTATTGCCTTCTAGTAGGCTATGTGTGAGGCCGACGCTTTGTCGAAGCCGAACAACCGAATAAAGCTATAACAAAAGGACAATCGTGCTTCAACTAGCGGATATCCCAGATGTATTAGCGTATAGTAAGAAAGAGGAGAGATTGGTACTGTACCTAGCGGATATCCCAGATGATCAGAACTGGGGAATAAACCGCTAGGAGTCATATGTATATATAGTACCCTGAAGTGTGCACAGACCATGCAGTACAGTATAGGGCCGGAGAACGAGAAAGTAAAGTAGTGACGTCATATCTAATAATAGGAGGGACACGTCATCGCTGACTGAGCTCCGCAGTAACTGTGGGAGTGATTGGTGATACTCCGCAGCAGGTGTGAGAAGGATTGGTGAGCATGCGCAGTAAGTGTGAGAGAATGAGTCATAACTAAATATAGAACGGGCCGATCGGAGATCGGACGACATACGCGTCATCGGCCGATGAAGACGAAGAGAAAGAGCACGTGACCGTGAGAATCGCTTCGATAGATCAGGAGTGATTGTAAGATCTATGACGATAGAAATATAAGAAAATAGAGAAAAATGAAGAGAAAAATAGGGAAAATAATAGCGGCCTGACACTATGAGCCATTTAAATACAAGTATAGCTCCAAGACTAGAGCACAACAAAACCCAATAGAACATTTACAAAATGCAGGGTCAACATAGCAGCATGAATTGGAATGGGAGGCAGGCAAGATACATAGGATTGGGAATAAGAAAATAGATTGAAATGGATAAAGAGTTGATAAAAGCAGGAAAGCATGCTGCACATGCTGTGTTTGGGAAGAGAAACAATATTGTACCATAAAGATGAGCAAAAAAGGGAAAGCACTGATCACACCAAAGGATGATTTGCAACCTGTGACTCTCCTAGTTACTTGGCAGGCCTCAACCAAGCCTCAGCCTTTACTTCCTATTTAGTCCTGCTCCTCATCAGCTGAACTCAGTCCTCTGTTCTGGCACTGAAAAAACAACCCAATTGATGCAGCTGTAGATTATTGCATGCCACATGTTAGTGTGGAAAGATGGGTAAACAAGAGAAAGGAGCAAAAACTAGATGTAGGCCTCTAGGCCTGCAACAAGAAAGAGAACCCAAAGGACATAGGTCCAGGGTGACAGCATGCCTGAGATAGAGGAGCATATGAAGAGAAAGAGATATTCAATGAATGTGTGACAATAGTGATGTAAGGTTCCAAATTGCAGGGATGCACAAGGCAAGTGAGCAGACAGGTGAGAGGGAGACAAGGAGAGCCCAGAGAACAGCCAAAAAACTGGTGCTTTGAGGTTTGAGCAAATGAGTTGGAGAGAGAGAGAATATTGGAAGCACTAATTAGACAGGTACAAGATGACTAGTTATACACAAATGGATAGTGCACACAGACCATGTTGTAAGTAGTGGCTAGGAGTGTGGCACAGTAGTGCAAGAAGACTCAATAGATAGCACAACAAGAGAGAGACTCAGTGACTAGCAGAAGTGCAAAGGTGGTAAAGTGACAAGGGAAGAGATATATAGCAAAGCTATGATAGAGTTAAGGAGGAGCTATACCTAATAGAACAAAGATAACTCCAAATGGAGAAAGATGTGGGTGATAGTAAATGAATACATGTGATATGCCCATCAGCACAACAAGAGGCCAGTAGTGGATAAGATAAGATGACAAGACAGACATACAAAGTATGTAATAAGTGGTCACAGCATCCATAGGTAATGAAAAACTGACAGTTAGTGTCACTATCTTCACCTGATGTCACTGATGATCAGTTTTCCATTGCTACATGTGTGTGGTGCTCATCACCAGCCATTGCACACACTCTGCACTCCAGTCACTTTCTGCACTCCTCTACAAGCTCTCCCATCCTTTCATCTACTCCTACTCCTCACCATTTTCCTCCTCATCTCTAACTTCACCTCTATCTTCATTCCAAAAATCAATGTTACCCTCAAAGGGACAGAAAACTACAAAAGTGGTTAACAATGAAGGAAAGGGACATAGCTGGACAATCAGCTAGCATAAATACTTTTTTTATCTTCTACTAGTGTGGCAGAACTCAGCACTTGCTTCTACTTGGGAAAGTCAAGCACCCTGTGGATGCTTGACTCTGGCTGCATGGATCACATCATTCTGCACCAAAATGATTACTGCTCCACACCCCTTCAATACATGTCATTAAGAAATGGATCATAAATATCCTGTGAATGTACTGGATCATGTATCAGAATCTTTTCCTCCTCACACCCAGTCAAACTTACTCTCACCAATGTCTGCATATCCCTAGTGCCTCAGGTAGATTCTGGTCCATCAGCAAGTTGGATACCCTTGGCTTCACAATCACCTATGAAATTGGTCATGCATTGTTTCAAAGATGGTGTTACCTACTGTTCTGGTGCACTCCACAATGGGATCTATTGGGTCACTCTTGACACACCTGTCTCTGTCAATACCATCAGTATGCCATCCTTGCAAGTCTGGCACAAGCAATTCACACACCTTCTCCACACATCATTGAATGACTCCATGACCATCAAGTCTCTGGCCTTTGTTATTCCTCTGGAAGCTCTCCCTTTGTCATCCACAATCTGCCCAGATGTGCCATGGGAAAAATGGTGTGTGCTGCATTTTGCCCCTCCACTTCTCATGCCTCTGGACTCCTGACCTTATTCATTCAGACCTGGGTGGGCCTTGTGGAACTGCATCACTTGGTGGGAACCTCTACTTTGCCTCCTTGGATGATTGCTCTGGTTTTGGCATAATATATCCCTTGTGCTGCAAATACCAACTTGAAACTGCCCTTTGTCACTATCTTGTGTGGGCTGAGACCCAAACCTCCCAATGTCTTGTTAGAATCTTGTGCATGCTTATCCCATTCAGCACTCCCATTACTTTACCACATTACTTTACCCTTATCTTGTTGGTGCTTCTCATGTGCTTACTAAGTCTCCTTCCTCTTTTGTCTTCTGCTTTACTGTACACACACATACTCAGCCACTCAGTCCAGTAGAACAACTCTTTGTGTTCTAACTTGTCACATATATGACCTGTGTTCATCAGGTTATGGGCCCTGCCCAGGTCATTTGCATCTCTATTGCCCACACACTCCTCTCCATCTCTATCTCTATTGCTCATGCACTCTACTCTGCTATCTACCCCCTCAAGACCTCTACTCTCCTCCTTTTTACCATCATAACACTCTTCTCCAACTCATACTCTGCTTATCTCCTGAAAGCAATGTTATCCACATTCCAACAGTCAAACAACAAGAAAAAACCCATGTTTTACAAAGCTAGTTTACACACCTTATCATCATCTGCAGAAACTGTTGATAAATTGATTGTCTCTACAACAATGATGAATCTAGCAACTGGATGCTGGATTCCGGTTGTACAGACCACATCACACCAAATTGCACAGATTTGCAAGGCCACAAGTCAACTCCTCTACACACTGTCACCATAGGCAACAGAATGACCATCCCATGCCTAGGGACAGGCACTATAAGACCAGAGTCCTACATTACCTCTAATGAGGGACTGGGCTCACTCAGCTAAGGTTCATACCAAAGGAGAGGATAATCCAGCCATAACAAGCTGGGTATATTCAGCTATATGACTGAACTATTTATAGTAAGTACTCTAGTGCATGGACCATAGCACAGTACTACAGGGCAGGTCAGACAGTACAATACTGCAGTACATGTTAAGGGGATGCACAGCATGCATGAGATATGAGGCTCACCTAGAAGAGCCTAGGCATGCAGTGACAGTGAGTAATCTAAGATAAGATAATATGATGACAAAGAAAGAAAAGATCATTGTATCTTATCTTATCTGATCAAGATGAACACAAAAGTAAAGTAAAGTAAAGGGAATATGAAATGAATGGTGCAAATGTGACCTCACAGGCACTAGCACACAAAAACACCTACTTCTGGACTATAACATTGTTTCTATCCTCCTGTCCAACATACTTCATGTCCCTGGCACATCAGGAAGGTTCCTATCAGCCAGTAAACTGGATCACCTCAGTTTCACAATGATGTAGAAAGGTGGAGAATGTGTTACCTCCAAGAATGGACATCTCTTCTGCATTGGGTTCTTTAAGGGAGGGACCTATTGGATCTCTCTGTGACCTGTTTCCCCCCTTCACACTGTTACAAGGCACCTGCCTAGGCACCTTGTAATGGTTTCTTTTATCTTTTTTTAAATCTTCTTTACTAGTAAAGTGTAGTATTGTGAGGCTGATGCTATGTTGAAGCTGAACAAATGCAGAAAAGCTAAAACAAAGGACAATTGTGCTTAGACTAGTGGATATCCCAGATATATTTAGTGTATAGTAGAAGAGAGAAGAGAACTGGTACTGTATTAGCAGATATCCCAGATGGATGATCAGGACTGAGGGATAAATGCTAGGAGTCATATGGTATATATAGTACTGTACTCTAGGGCAGGCATATGAGCTAGCAAAGGCTGCACAGTAGAGATAATAATAATAACCAATCAAAAGGAGGATGACTGATGTCCACAGTAGGTGTGGGAATGATTGGTGGTACTCTGCAGCAGTCATGAGAAAGCTGAGTGAGCATCTGCAGTAGTGGTGAGAAAAAGAGTCATAAGTACTTCATAAGCAGGCCAATTGGAGATTGGATGACTGGCACATCATCAGCCAATAAAGACAAACAAGATAAATGCATGACCATGAGAATGGCTTCAATAGATCAGGAGTGATGGAGATATAAGAAAAATAGGAAAAATGAAGAGAAAAATAGGAGAAATAATAGGGGTCTGACAAGTATTATTTACTACAGCTGTGAGCTTAGCTTAGTAAAGGACTCATCTTTCCCTTATAGTACTTTAGTATTTACATACTAAAGTGTGAGTGTAGCTCCAGGTACTATAAGGCTTCTTTCTTCTTTTATCTTCTTTTATTTATTATAACATTTACTTGCTAAAGGACTATTACTATACAATTAGCAAGGACTCACCTACCTCACCTATGTTTATCTCTCATTTGTATTGTACTTGTGGCTACTTTATTTTAGCTTACTATGAATGCATCTCAGGTCATGTGATCTTGTTGATTGCTGCACAATCATCATTGATCAGTGAACTTTAACTACTTGTACTATCTTTAGAACACCCAGTTTTGTATAAGTGGTTGAAAGCCTGTGGTCTTAAAGCCCAGTTTTGTCAACTTCACAATCTAGGGGTTCTCCTTTACTGCACTTGATCTAAGCTTGCCTTCATCTCACTTCAGCTTCTAAGAACTATGGCTAAGATATCTAAGTCACTAAGTGTCACTAAGACTGTTGGTTTTTTATTACCTTATGATGCTGATCACACTGTTTACTTATTAAGTATATGTATACTTATCTCCATCTCATCTTATTGGTATTTCTTTTCTCTTTATGGTTTGAGCTCCTCTTCAACTCTATCTTGCTCTTACTATATCTTCTTTACCTTATTATCATACCACCTTGGCACTTCTGCATATTGCTGAGGTGAGTAACTTCTTCTCTCTCTTACCTCTCTTCTAAGATACCTGCTCTATGCAGCCCTCTCTTTCCTCTGTGTACCCTCTACCATCTGGTACGTGTTGACATGTGATGCTCTTCACACCAGACCCATGCCCTGCACTTGCCTTACATCAGCATGGTCTGTGTGCTGGTCTCTATGTTGGTTTTTTTCATTACCTTATAATGCTGATCACACTGTTTACTTATTTAGTATACTTATATCTATCTCATCTTATTGGTATTTCTTTTCTCTTTATGGCTTGAACTCCTCTTCAACTCTATTTTGCTCTTACTATATTTTCTTTATCTCATCATCTTCTCACCTCAGCACTTCTGCATGTGCTGAGCTCTCTCTGTCTTCTGTGTACCCTCTTCCCTCTGGTACACATCTTCTCTATCTTACAGGCCTTTGGACTGTTGTCCTCTTGGGTCATTCATCTCCACCTGGGCTAACAAGCCTATATCTGCAATGTGATGCCCAATCTGCTATTTGCCACTTTGCCCACATTTCAACACTCTATAGTATATAGGTAGTGTAAAAGGGACATTGATATTCAGTCAGTTTTCTACCATCTCCACAGCTATGGATAGTACTACACTCCTTCTTACAATATATTCAGCTGTCCTGTTCTGTGCTTTCCTCCTTCTTGGGCTTCTGCCTGCTCTGAACCCACCTAATCCTTTCCATCCCCCTTGAATGGAGTGACTGGTCTTGGGTTGACCACTGCACTGAACATCTTGCATTATCAGTACACCTCTTCTCTCATCTTACATGCATATAGGACATCTGGACTCTGGACCTCCTTTTGCTTTATCTACATCTTGGCCTACAAGGCTATCTCTGTCTCCAAACAGTCTATTTACAGTTTGTGACATTGCCCATCCTGCCTTATGACAGGCAAAATGTTGAACTTTCTCATGCTCCATGCTATACTCTGTACACACTCTCAGCCATGGTTACTTACACACTCTGTGCACCATCCTTAGTTGTACTTATACTGGCTACCTTGTCCTGGAATATTATCAACTCTAGTTGTGCTCTTGCTCTTCACTCTCATGAGCACCAGTATACTGGCTATTCTATTCCCCCTTCAGCACTTGCTTAGGCACCTTGTAATTGTTACGAGGCACTTGCTTTGGCACCTCGTAACGCGTTTCTTTTTTCTTTTTCTTTTATTTTATCTTACTTACTATAGTAAAGTGTAGTATTATTACTACAAGTGTGAGCTTAGCTCCAATTTACTTAGTAAGGACTTATCATTTTCTTTCTCTTTTATAGTACTTAAGTATTTACATACTTAAGTGTGAGCATAGCTCCAAGTACTATATTAGACTTATCTTTTTCTCTTTCTTATCTTTTCTTTATTTATTATAACATCTACTTGCTAAGGACTATTACTATACAATTAGCAAGGACTCCTTTTTCTCGTCTTTATTTACATTTGTTTAACTCTAGTTCATTTCGTGCTTGTGGCTGAGCCACTTATACCACTGGGACACGTACTTACTGCGCAAACTGTACTATAGTTAGATCACTAGTTTTGTATAAATAGTTGACAAACTGGCGGTCTTAAACTCCAGTCTTGTCAACTTCGCAATCTAGGGATTCTCCTTCTACTGCGCTTGACTTAAGCTCGTTAATCACTTGCGTCACTCTCCCTGAACTAAGTCTAAGAACTCTAAAGTTGCTAAGACATCTTACACTAAGTCAAACTGGATCTTTGTATCGTTATTGGTGGAATCATCCTCATAACCATATTGTTAATCCCACTCTTCATCGTCATTTGGAACCTCTATTACGTTCATCAAGCCAATATCCAAACCTTGGTTACCAGGAGTAACATTTTAGACCTTCCCTAAGACCGTCCAATAGGCCGCTCTTAGCAGTAATGGCTTTCTTTTTTCTTTTTTTCTTTTTCTTTCATCCTACTTACTAGTAAAGTGTAGTATCATTACTACAAGTGTGAGCTCAGCTCTACTTTACTTAGTAAGGACTCAATTTCTTTTCTCTTTTATAGTACTTAAGTATTTACATACTTAAGTGTGAGCCTAGCTCCAAGTGTTAGCTTTATCTGATCTTATCT
>QLPN01004690.1:0-30322 GCA_003314395.1 Albatrellus ellisii | reverse complement strand
GTGTGCCTGCACCTGTCTTTACCCCATCCACTTCAATACACTCCTTTGGAAGAACAAATATGTCCATCCCTCTTCTCATCTTTGTTGTCTGTTTCTTGGCATTCATCCTCTTCTGCACCATCTTCCTCATCATTTACCACAGCCTCCCTCCACGTTTCCAGGCCATGCTCCCTGTCTGATTGCATCCCCATCACCTTCACCACTGCACCATGTCTACCTGCACAACATTAACCTCCCTACAGCATGACAGTTATCATGAACACAGACAATGGAATACATATGAACTATCAACAGGAGCATCAATTACATTCAACATTTAAGTTTGTGCTTATTTTTCATCCACCTCTGTTTAGATCTAGCACTGTTTCCTTTGATTCTCTGTTGTAAACATATGGATATAACTGTAATCATGTCTTATTAGTCAATGTTACAATGCAACAGGTATTTACTCTATCTTGACATTTTACAAACCTCTTGGTGAGTTGGCAAGGTGTTTGTGCTATGTATTTTTCTGTGGCTACATGGGTCCATATGTTTTCCCTTCAACAATGGTAGCCATGCAGTTGATATTTCTGTTTTGCCCTTTGCTTTCACAGTTTAACAGTTGTTATTTTTGTCCTTCTATTTATTTGTAATCTACAATACTACAATTGTGTGATAACCAATAATGATCACTAGGAATGGGGACAGGGACATGGCAAGACAGGGATAGGACAGGGACATTGGTGAGGAATGTTGCAAGTCAATAGGATAGGTCTTTACTTTATAGCTGGAGAGGCAATTGGAATTGGTCTGTAGGCTGGGGTTGATCTGTAAATTGGACTTGGTTTGTAGATAGATAGGGTAGTGTTTCCTTTTATTTTTTGTTGCAACAACTTATGTATGCTTTCACAGATGAATTAATCCATGTTGCAACACAACAGGTTTTTACACTAGTTTAGAGAGGATCTAAAAAATTATGAGATGTGATGTAACAACAAGCTGAGCTCAAAATGGACCCGGGAAGTTGGTAAATAAGGTTTAGGGTGCTCTAAATCGCTCTAAATTCCTATGGGAAGTCATCCAGTGATACAACGGCAGAAAGCGGGAAGAGGGGGTAGCGAGACGGGCGAGTAAATGTATCCGAGAACTCTGCGCAGGGTCATAGGTCGTTCTGAACGCCGTTCGAGCTAAAAGGTAAAGGCCTGAAGCATGAAACTCCGAGCAAATTGAACGCGGTCCGCAGGGTAACACGAGCGCCGCCGACTCGGAGAACACTCGGGGCAGTCGACTAGCCTATCAAATAGCCAGCAAACATTGGAAACGATACGAATGTGTACGTCCCCGTCGCCTGCGTGGTTATGTGCAGCCGACGGGCACATTCTCTTCCCGTCGCACGGATTATTCCGAAACGTGGAATTTGACGCATGCACGGTAACAATGACGCCGGCATGCCCACACAGACTTTCAGGGTCATTCGAAAGCTAACCTATCTAGGCGTCGAGACCGTGACTACCAATATACTGAGCATTCTTGAATGCTTCGCATATTAAAACCACAGAATAACAAGCCACCATCCCTAATCCAGGCTTTCCCTCCGCTTGCCATGACCCTTCTCTGTCAAGAAATGGAATTGTAGACACAATACTGGTCAAATGTTAGATATATTGGTGTATCAGTGAGTTAAAGTTATTGAAAGCGGCGTGCTAGGAATATTGTATCGAGTGAACTCCAGAAGAGAGAGATGGGTGATGAGAGCGGAGAAAAAGAGTGTATGCAAAAAACATATGAACGTCAAATCAGGAGTCATGGTAAAAGTGCAAGGAAAAAGGACAAGACGGGCAGGCTCGCAAACGAAAGAAACATGTCAAGAGTCTGCCACACGCACGTAATGTCGCCCTGTCAGCGAGAACCAACAAATAGTAGCAGTATGGTGTCACGGCTTTCCGTCCGTGCTGTCCAAGCTCAGCCACGCCGCATCGCTATCTCGCAACCACGACAAATCCAAATCGTTGTTTTTGCGCCGCGAGGGCAGTGTCTGACTTCGTGTCGGGGTGATGGGCTCACCCTGGGGAATCGGGAACAGCCGCGAGCCACACGACGGCACGTCCTGCGGGACAGACGGGAACTCGTCAAAAATGTCGCTGTCGAGGACAGAGACTGACGAGGGTGTGTCTGGGACCGTGTGCATGGAGGAGGGCGAGGGAAGAATGGGCGGCAGCTTGGGAATGGTATCACCTGCGAAGCCCCCCGTTAGTAGCCAATCAAAGATGTTCGCGCCTGTAGAAAGCACTCTGCCCAGATACGTACTCGAGCTGTCATCCACAACCAATGACTTGGACCGCGAAGCACGCAGCAGCAAGCGCTCCGCGAACGAGGTCGCACGTGCGACGCTACGGCGGGGCGACAGCTTGAGGGACGCGGACTCGGTGCTTTTCGCGCTCTTCGTGCTTCTCCCCGATTTAACGGACCGCGCACTCTTGATGCTTACCGCATCGTGCGGCGGGGTCGCCAGATCGAACGTCGGCGAAGGCGGCGTTGCGACAAGCGCAGAATCCTCGGACGACCATTCCGATGAGATGCTATGGCGCGGGAAAGCACCAGGCATCGTGCGCAAGGCGGAGCGGAGCGAGAAGTAGCGACGGGAACGACGGGAGCCTTTGCCCTCGGGCGTCTCTGGCAGCGGAGATATGTCGTCCTGCGTGCTGGATGCCGGCGCATGGATCTGTAGCGTTGGCGTTGCGCTGGGGAAGTCCACGGTTGGGATATCGAGATTAAAGCGTGGTTCTACGTTAGCCGTGGTATTCAATGGTGATGCGATGACCTTCGTGGCAGCAGACCCGGGCTTCTCGACATCCCCCGACACAAGCTCGAAGCCAAGAGACAGGTTGAGGGAGGTGTTCTCGTCCAGTAGTCGCTGCTCAAGCTGTGCCGCCTCGTGTACAAGATCGAAGAGGTCGGTTGCACCAGGGCTAGCCGGGGCGTCTGGCGTCACTAGATGCTTAAACTGTCTCTTCGATCGTACGACGGTGTGTTGATGCGAGTGAGACTGGCCCATGGCGTCTGAAGTTGTCTTCACGCTCGATGAGCTTATAGGTGGGTACACAGTACTAGATCTGGACGAGACTGAGACAGGCCGCGATTCGGGGCGGACATCACTTGTTTTACGATGAACCACGGCAACGAAACTCTTTGGGGCGGCTGGAACGGTAAGGACTGGCTCCTCAAAGAGAGGCGTAGGTGGAATCGATTCCTCATCGCACTGGCTTTTGACTTCTGACGGAGTCAACGCAGTGATTGTTCCTGTAGGAGACTGCGGGGAGACGGGAGGTGATACAACTTCTGGTTGGGAGGCATTGGATCCCACCGGTGCTGGGTCTAAGGACACTGACGGTGGACTTGCCGTATCAGGAATTGAAAGTTGATCCTCCGCCTCCACTACCTCCACTGGACTAGTTTCGACAGAAGTCGGATATTCTTCTGGTAACAGCGATGGTGCGGCAGGAGGCGGTGTAGATGTAGGCTGCTCTTCCGCCAATGAGGAATCAGCAGGCGAGGAATCGGCAGGAGCGGCAGACACGTCAGCGGCTTCAGGTACATCAGAGGAACTTGGCAAAGGCGGTTTTTCCTCCAGAGTTTGCAGCTCCGGTTCGACAGGAACAACAATGTCCAGAGAGGTATGGCTCTCCGAAATTGTTCTTGCTCTCATTGTAGGGGTAGACGTAAGGCCATCATCTACTTGTCCAATGTCATCCAGTCGCGGCAGTCGCACAGATGATGCGACAGAGTTACGACGCGCAACGGTCGGACTTGCTGTTTCCTGGCCAGACTCAGGCGAAAGCGGCGCCTCAGCCGAACCTTCAACACTGTCGTCGATTAACGCGAGGACCGAGTGGTCGAGCCCAATACCAGTAGTCGACATGCGTCTTTGTTTAGCGCCAACCTTTAACGTAGGAGCCGTCACAGCTCTTCCCTGCGTGAGTGCTGAGCCCTCGCCAGGATGCCCCTTCCCCAACGTCGTGATCCTGTTCCCGTGTAACTCCTTGCTCTTCAACGAGGGGTTCTCTTGGGGCGGCGGCGCACCCAAGCCAAAGCTTCCACGCGGAATGGGCGTACCGCCCTTCTTCTCGAACTTTGCTATTTTGTCGCGGAGATTGCCACGGGGATGATCCGGGAGGTCTGGTTTGGTCGACGACGGGGCTGCATTGTTGCGCTGCTGGAGGGCCGCAATGCGGTCTTTTAGATTGACGGGGGGCGGCTGCACACGCGAGGTGGCCCTATTTACATATGATTGAAAGTCTGCTTAGCCTCGAGGCGCGGAGAGCAAGTATGCTGGCACGTACATGGGGTCCAATGGAAGAGATGCAGTGGGGACGGCCAGCGGCTTCAAAAGTCTATGTTTTATGATGGAATGGTGATGGGAGAAAGAAAGAGGTCCTAGAATGACTAAAGGGGGAGGATAAAATGATGGGAATTGAATAAACGAAGGGAGGGGTAAAAAGTAGATCAAAAAGGTGGGAGCCTAACAAGACGGCTGAATGGCCACTGGTAACGACCAAGCCGTTGCCGCGGTGCAGCCGAACCACGCGCCGCCTTACAAAAAATGAAAGCGCTAGCGCTTATTGTGGTATAGTAGAGTAACCATACCCACATGAGTAATCAAAATCAACAGTGTCTGCAGGGTATCGTAATTTCTACACAGGTATAGTACACATAATGTCACCAGTACTTCGCCCACAATCATCAGGCGATGGAATAAGGCCTATATGCTGGGAGGGTTCCCTGATGCAACCCTGGCAAGACCTTTCGACGCCCAAAACTCCCGTTTCCTATTGATCTTCACTGCCCCGCTCTTCCCTTTCCCAGTTGGTGATGTCTTGATCTCAACAGCTGCAGCCTTTTCCACCATGTCTTGCGCCTCACTTTCAGATATGTCAAGACCACGCAACTTATCTCCATCGTCACCAACTGCATGGAGAACCAGATTATCTTGGGGTTGCCGGTCACAGCCTTCTTCGTCTTCGTCTTCCGTAGTATACACGGTATGCACGTCTATCGACGCATCCGTTTGTCGCCGCTTTCTGAACGGGATTCCATACCTGCTCCCCTCCTCAGCATCCACATCAATGATTTGAGGCTTTCGCGTAGATGAGCTCGGCTTGCGTATGAACCGATCCTCAACTTCAGAAGCCTCCTCTGAAACCTCCTCGGCCGCCGTCCATGCCAACTTGACGCTCATCGCCCCGACCGCTCCCCTTTCTTTCGTCCCTGCGCCATTGGCAACCTTCGTCTCGTGGACGACTTCTCGCGGCGACATGCCTACCAGCCGATGCAATGTGCCCTCGTCATACACTTCACGAACCAGACGACGCCGGTTGATGGTCTAGAACACAGTTTCACATAAACCAGTGCAAGGCCAGCCGGGTACAGACGCTGACACACCTCTTGCGTCACGCCAAGCACGCTTGATAAAATGCTCATGTCCTCCGGGTTTGTGTAGCCCCGGAGACTAATCGACCGGCCGGTCCGACGAGCGTTCAGTATTCCGGCTTTGTGGTACGCCGACGTTGTCAACATTCCGTGCGCACCAGCGAAGGTCTGGCGCACCCGAGGAAGGTTATATGACCCTTTGGAAATATCGTTCGCTGAAGCATGACAGTCAATCGCGAGTAAACGGTTGCATCCAACAGGTGCTCACATGGATCTCCGGGATCTTCAATGGACAGCAGAAGAGACTTTTGGTAGTTGCTCCAGCCTCGATCGAACTTGTTGTAATACGTTCCTCCGTCCTGTATTGAAATGCCTACCTCCTGGTAGTTGAAGTAGTTCCCATAAAGCTCGAAGAACTCCATGATCAGCACGCCTAGGTTCCGTGTAGGATCGATCTCGCCCCGTCTGATCTTAGGATGCATCTGCAGAAAGCTCACCGCCAAGCAGACGATACTGAAGCTGCCGAGTCCGCCTGTGAACACTTCGTTCATGCCTCGCTGATTGAGAAAGGCCTTGGTCACCAAAATCAGACTGCGGAGGGCCGGCATCTCCGCCAGAAAGCCGTTGATCATCTTGCCTGCCCTGACGCCATTACTTTGGTTGATTGAAATATCCACGGCAAAATGTCCATGGATTGTGACAAACTTGATGATGGGGACCTTGGCTTTTCCAATAATGGTTACTTTGTCCGTGATTTTTGCATGCTTGAGGGTATTCGCCAACGCATGCAGCACGGTGACCCGATCCGAATAATCCATAGACTTGGACATGACGACAAGGTCTATATCTCTGCAGGGGAAATTGAGGGATACAACCAATAAGGAAGTAGGAGTCACAATACCCTAGCGGTAGATACAGCTTGGTTTCGTAGCTTCCGAATGAAAGTACTTTTGCGTCAGGAAATTTTCTCGCAATAGCTTGTTGTATGAGTGCAACGACCAGCGAGCGTACCTCGGCTTCCTTGGGTGTCGGTGAGATGTAATTTGTAAATGCTTCCACCTCCTTATGTAGCCTGCAAACCCATTGTTAGCCGTGCACCGACCCCAAGAGTTGGAAGCTAGACTTACAGCTCCGCGACATTCGTGCATCCTTCCCAGTCCAAGTCCACAAGCCATGGTGCCTTCCGTGAGGTAGCGTCCACGTACTGCTTCCTGTCCGCATACATGTCGCCATGGTCACGCTCGTCGACCTTACGCTTGCGCGCGCTGCCGTCTCTCTCCCGCTCCCAATCCCGCGCTCGCCTCTTCTCTTTATCCCACTCCCTCTCTTTTGATGAACCCCTCGTCCGCCTCCTCACCCTCTCCTGGCTCTTGCCCTTCTCCCTTTCCTCATCTGAATCGAGCGCAAACGGAATGAAATCATCTCCCAACTCGAATGTCGCCGTCTCCTTCCTCGTCTTCTTCTCATGCGCAAGAGTCGAAGGCCCCGCCACAGCATCTTCGTCTACATCACTCGCCTCGCCTCGGCCATGTCCACGCTCGTACTCTCGCCCCTGCCTCTTCTTCTGTGGCGTCTTGCGCGGCTTAGTAGTAAACGCTGGTTTTAGAGGGAGGCTATTAGTCTCGTTCAACTCCAGTGACATCGGAGCAGAAGGTTGATTGGCCGATCATTTTGCTTAGCTGTGTGTAGAAGCTTGAAGAGGTCACGCGATGTGTCACATGCCGGAACCCCATTCTCACGTGGAAGATCGTGTCTTCACATTTGGCATTCTACCATCGGATATAAATGTATGTGTACATTTAGGCCGATCGACTGCTAACTATGTTGGCGACGCTCACCAACCCTAGATTGTGTCCAGGGTGCTCAGGACCTCGTGACCCGACGCACGCTGTCTCAACTTCCTACCTTTTACCTCGAACAGCATTTGAAACGAGTCTCGCACTGGACGATGGTTTTGTAGGGCTCAACCGTAATCTCGGCTCATTCATAGGTCAAAGAAACATGTGCTAGCAGCGCTGGTGCATGGAATCAAAGGATGTCATCAATAAGGTGGAGTGCGTTTCTCGTGGCAGATCATTGCCGCACATCTGGAGACCATCGTGTCTAAACGTCATCCCACATCTCCCATTCCTCACCCCAGTCATAGTCAAAGGCAGGCGGGGTCCATCTATAAATTCATCAACACGAAGTAAATGGCGTTTCAATTCATACTCACAATAAGTTATGCGGGACTTGAACAAAATGTTCAATCCCCGAGCATGTGAGGCACAAATAACGATCCACCAATCCCTTCAAAGTGGACTCGGCTTTGGAGTCCCATTCTATCAACGAATGGCTTCTAACATAGAGGTTCGGCAAGGGGACATTAGATGCAGTTCGTGATGTAAGGAATGACTGCAGCTGTTCGGTCGTGGATTCCTCCACGAAGAAAGTATGCAATGTCGGTACTGCGGCCAGATGCCATGAAAATGGCGTGTAGATCCATGGACAATAGAGCCTGCGCAGGCTGTGCATTGCATTGAACATCTCGCTATGGAGTGCCCTGGTGATGCCAGGATTGTTGCATGTGCGCCATAAGGTATGCACAACAAGTGTTTCCACCGTGTGCAAGACAGACAGACCTGACGCGGGCGCTATCAATGCTCGGATGAATGCGCTACAATCTCCGTCGTCGAGGTCGAGTAAATCGAGTTCGAGGTATCGTAGATTCGGTGCAAGGATGACTTGCATGATCAAGGAACACGTGTCTGCGTCAACGCTCTCGAACGAGAGTTTGCGAAGCGTGGGCCACTCGTGAATGTCATACATTGCCAGGTCACCCGGAAGGTCGACGAAAGAGGCGAAGACACCTGAAAAACGTAGTTCTTCCAGCGCGGGAAGTTGCGACGGGTTGATGACCAAGTCATCAAAATGGGACTTCCGCAGATGTAACGATGTGAGATTTTTGAATGTATTGCCGCCCAGAATAGCATTTTGCACGAGGGCGTAGCTGAGCCGGGGAAGCTCCACATCTGATAACGACGGCGGGTCGATGTCTCTATGCAGGAATCGAAACAAATCGTCGTCGCGAAGAGCAAATGTCTCTAAGAAAGGTGCTGCTGGGACTTGAGAGAGGGCGTCAAACAGGTATTCGAGAGTGTCGTCGTGATAGCAGAAATAGAATGTCCTCCACCGGTGAACTAGAGGGAGGATATAGCGTGATAACATAGACTTGAGGCCCGAACACGCCATTTGTAAACGCCAATCAGAGAATGGTTCGAGCGGGTAGTTCGGCTCAATGATAATATCAAGCAGCTGGGTACCGGACCGGCTGATGAATGTGGACACCTTAGACGATATGTCTCGCAGACCGTATGGAACATGAATGGTCGACCATAGAACGGGTGCATTCAGGACGATCTGTCGCCAAAGTTGACCGGTGTGTGATAGCCGCACTGGATGATTCGTTTTCCACGACTTGAGACAGATGTTCCTGGAGCCTGAAGGGTGCTTGCACACCAACTCGAAGATGTAGATGATCAGTTCGGTTGGCAGTGGAAGTGCATGTACATTCCGTGTAGCCGTTAGTTCGTCACAATGCGGGGGCGATAATTCGAAGATGTTGCATACATCTTGGAAAGACGTGAGTGGGTTGTAGCACGGTGAACACGTACGGCTGGGGATTGAGCCCTAGTTCTGTCACTGCTGCGGATTCGGGGTGTTTATTATCATCGCTTATCTCACATTGTTGTACTGATCGGGCATATCAGATAATCTGCTAAGATTCGTCACTAGCATTGGCTGTAGGCATACACGTAGCCTAAAGTGAACATCTAGAAGATTTCAGATTTCCAAATTATGAATGTCATGAATGCCATCATGTTGGCAATTTTCCCGGAATTAATTAATAACTTCAATTTCACGGAGCATTAAACCAGACCATTACATTGCCCTTCAAACTTAAAGCGGCCTCATCTCATATTCCCAGCTTGCGGTCGAAAGGATGACCTGATACCATTCATGCGTAATTGCGCCGATATTTCGCAGGAACAGCTGTACTTGCAGATGCAAATAATGCACGTCGAGATGAAACATACATTTTCTATGCCGAAATTAATTGATGTAACATGGGTAGAACAACGGAAGTTCGTTGAGCAACCTCATCCATTGCGCGCTCAAATCTATGCCGGTTCATAGTTGTTAATCAGAACGATATGGAACTGGCGGAGAACACGTCGGATGTACTGGAATAACGCACCGGTCTCATAGTGCTGGCTCGTAGAGGTAGCCTTTTTCCCTTGCGACAGCCTTGAAGTCCATTCTTACGAGCTTCATGTTCGTGGATGGATCGTCGAGCCCACAGAAAATCTGGTCACCGGGATTGACGGGTCCAACGCCGGATGGCGTACCTGTCAGAATCAAGTCTCCCTCCTGGGGCACGAGGACAGGTCGTATGCATCTGCGCCAGACGAGAGTGAGGAAAGAAGATAACTTGCCTCGAGCGTCATGATAGACGAGATGTGCTCAATAAGGCGCGGGATGCGGAAGATGAGGTCGGCTGTGTTCCCTTTCTGCTTGAAGTCCCCATTGATCTACGGGGCACAGTATGAAGTGAAGCGTGGATCCCAGCCAATCAAAGCCTACCTTCAGCCATAGATCCAGGTTGTGAGGGTCTGATACTTTCGATTTGGGAATGAACGGTCTAAACCGTTGTCAAAATGGGTTCTGGTAACTATGGATGCAAGAGGAACATGCCCAATGGGCGTGAAGGTGTCAAAACCCTTCACGGCACTCCAAGGCAGGCCCTTCTTCTTGACTTCGTCCTGGAGGTTTCTTGCAGTCATATCAATGGCAAGAGCTGGAAAACACCGTATACATGTATCGCATTGATAGAGAAGGAATGAGGAACTCACTGTACCCCGCTATGTATCCATCCGCGTCAGATTGAGAGATGTCCCGACCACCTTTCCCTATGACTAAACCGAGCTCCACTGAACCGTATACATTCACGAAGTACAATTAGAACTCAGAACGCTAGAACACTGATGACAGACCAAGACATACCTTCGTGATGGGCAACGACACCTCTCGGTATCTCTATGTGGCCTCCAGAGGAGACATAGCTCGTGGTTGGTTTAAGGAAGAAGAATGGCTCTTTCGGCACAGCGTTGTTCAGCTCTTTGGCGTGGTCGGCGTAGTTGCGCCCAATCGCTACAACCTGCCCCAAGTATACAACTTCCTCATCCCCATACCGCTAATCCACGCTCACCTTCTTCCCCGTCCTTGCGAATGATGCAGCGGCCATGAGTGTTTATTCGATTCCATCGGCTTCTGAAGTGGAACACCCATTACATATCCTCCGGCCCGCGCACAGCCGGCACGAACGGGGTAAGGTGAAGGTGATTTTTCCCAATACCCATAAGTATTTGGGTCTTAGAATGTAAATTCGTAACAGTCTCCCTCCTCAAAAGAAAAAAGTTTCAGCTGATCTTGTTACGGAGCATATATCTCGATCGTCGGTATTTGAAAAAGTTCGGGGGGTAGAGAGTGCGTATTTGCAATCTTATAATCATTTGTCGCCCACCGCTCTACCGCTGTCGGTGTTCGGGGACACACATGCATCATGTAGTGAAGATGCAATACATCTAATATAAGTATTGCTCCTATCCACACTGCCGACGTCGAAGTACAACAATCAGCAGTACCATCACCTACGAAACGCCACGGCAACTATAATGACACATCTATCCCGCATGGTGTCTTTGCAGCACTAAACGTTTTCAACATACAAGCCCGCTGTGGCTAAAAAATCAACAGATGAGAATATATCCATGCGTGACGCTACTTCGACAACTTCCGCACAAGGAGGTATTCCCAGTCAAGCTGACCCGAAAGGCAAGGGTAAACGACGCAAGGTTGACTAAATGGTAAACAAATCGGATATACGTACAAAGTTATATCTCATCGTTTTATCCACAGGTTATCAACGCACTCACTCTGACAGGCTAACAGTATTTCATTATCCGGCTTATATTTAGCACCGCGGCATATAATTGTAAAGATTTCTCGAGAATAATAAATAACGCACAAAAATGGTGCTCCGTGAGGTTTTTGATCTTGGAGCGCTGTGAGGTGCAACCACCACCATCATATCTTCACCCTCAACTGCATTCGAATTCACTGTCTAAATCGACAACAAGACCGTGAACATGATCATGACATCCCACCGCTACACCTAAGGAGGTCACACCTCACAGTTCCCAAACCCAATAGCTTTTTCCTAATTTTTTCCTCATACATTTGCACCGGTCTTCACCATGACCTTACTTTGTACTAATGTGAGAAAGATATTCTGTAGCTCACGCGCGCACATATGCCATGGCTTCGATCATCTTACGTGCGTACCCTCTGTTCGCAGCGTCATCATATGGCCGATAGACCATACTACATGCAGTATACGGCCCGGAATACATCGAGATTTGTCTTACATTGAAAATAAAAAGAAACACTGAAAATGGCTTGATAATGTTTTGACCGTGACACTAGGATCTTCAAGAACTCACATCCTGCCTCTTGAACAATAAATATCCTTACCATCACGCGGTACCGGGTTCTTCCGTGCAAACGCGCCCTCACCCTTATCTCTATGCATCATTGCATTTATGCGCACCAGATTGGCTTATAGCGCCCATCGTGGCTAGCTCGTTATGATGCCTACTGTGCTCAAGTCCAACACATCGAAGCTAGTCCAATAGATTGCTTCCTATGCCCTTATTAAAGAGCCCTTTCCTCTCTTTATCGTCACTGGCACTCCCAGGCCATGGACGTGATGAACACCTCAATCACCGCTTCCTGCCAACATACACTCCACACTCTTGTCTTGCTCGCGCGTGCTCGTGCCGCTCGTCGCGGCGCTGGCCTTGGCCGTCCCCATCTACGCCAACTACCGCGCATACATCGTGCTTGGCCCCAGCGGGCTGCCCCACAATGTCATGGGCTGGCTCATGACGACGTCCGCGAGACGAAGAGCACAGGGGTGTACGAGCACGACGTGAACATGGACAACTGGCTCGACGCGGACAGTGTCGACACCCTCGCGGACCTCAGGGGCCCCAGCGGCGCGTTTCCCAAGAGAAGAGGGGCGCGCCCACGCACGAACTGGCACCTTGTCCCGCACCGCCAGCTGGAGCACACGCTGCCGCGGGACATCGAGAATATACAGCCTTGTGATCCCGCTTTTACCTCCGAAAACCCGTTAACGTGCCTCGATTGTTCTTTCCTATTGCTTTATCTGGGTTGTCGACTGAATTTCGTCATCGTCTCTATGCAGTCATCGAGAATGGCTGGGGAGAGCGGCATCCATTGTCGGGAGTACCACGTCCGCGCGTCATGTCAATGACTATCCCAAAAGAATACATCATGATCTATGCGCCGCGCGATGAAGATGAGGCACGCGTCGTCCAGCACATCCTGCGCGCCTCTGCCCGTTATATGACCGGCAGCAAAGAGATCAAGTAACAGTCACTCAGTTGTTCTCGCATCTTTTACAGGCAGCGATAAAGTGCATCATTTCCCATTGCTCTGTTACTTCCATCCGAATCATATCATCTTAACACCTTGCTTGCAACTAGTGTCGGCTGCAATTAAATGAGATTACAAGTGTAAGAGCTGAAAACGCTACGATCCATGGACGCTGGTAAGCCTAGCACGAGTGCGGGCATGCGAACGGAAACATAATACAGAGGCCATATACAAGGAAGTTTTCTATACAGGCATAACCTATGATTTGCTCGATATATGACTAGGCTCGGCTTCACGCTGCGAGTGTGCAGCATCATGTTCTCCGCTTGACGCCTGCACGAGCTCCTCCGATCCGCCGTCCTCGGTCGAGCCCGCACTGGAGCCGCTCGCAAATGTCCAGCTTCCCGCAGTCGGCGTTGACTCCCCGTCCACACTGCCATGGAACTCCCCAAAGTCCCCGAAGCTGTCGAACGACGTGTCCTCAGAGAGGCCAGACGAAAAGCTGAACGGGTCCGTGCCACTCGCGGCGGCAGCGTCCGAGAACGGGCCGAAAGCGTCATCCTGCGGTTGAAGTTCCCGTCAACGACGTGTGTGAGTCGACACATAGAATACACTTGGCTTACTTCGTCGTCTTCAGTAGAGAAAGGGTCGTTGAAGGGGCTTGCTATTGATAGTGATGCAGGCGAGAAGGCGTCCTGAATTCAATTCCCTCTCTCCGTCAGACCCAAGGCGAAACGGCACATTGGGACGTACATCGAAACCATTGGCACTAAGAGGTCTGCGTGCCTCGCTCCTCGGCCTGGCAGCCACAGGTGGCGGGTGATCGATCTCAAACCGAGACTGTGCAAGCCAGCCTCCGTCGTCGTCGTCGTCGTCTTCAGCATCCGACGAGGACGACGAGCCGCCGCCAAACTCGTCCGTCGAGTGTATCTCCTGTGCAAGATACCGGGCGAACTGGTTTTTTGTTTCGCATCAGCCAGCCAGCCAGCCAGCCAGCGACACCAAGGCTCGTGAAACGACGCACATCTGATTGACCTGTCGTCAAGTCCTCGTGATCATTGACCGGCGCCGGCCCAAAATCGGCACTGCTTTCCCTTGTAAGGCGCGAGCTCGTCGCTCTCCGGAACTCGCCCTGCACCGTGCTATTGCTCGACGTCTCCAAAGCCGAAGTAGCCGCAGGCCCCGACGCCGGTGTACGGGCGTCTTCCTCATCGACCTTCCATTGTGAAGTGGGCCGAGTGAGTGCGCCTGATATCACTGGCTTTCCTCCGCCTAACAGACTACTGTCGCGAGACTTGGTCTCGTTATATCGGCCGTTCACGTACTCGTCCCAGTCAGGCTTAGGCGCGTGACGCATGATGGTAGCACGAAGGTCGGCTGGGAAGTGCCCCAAGGCGAGGATAACGTCTTCCGATATCAACGTGAGATGGCCCATGTAACCTAACCGCACGCCCTTCGGTCTCGAGCTGGGAAATGCGTATCAGGACTAAGCTTGACTCGGGAAACATACAAATGGGTCATACGTACCATTCTACATCATTACGCCTCTGGCCTTCAACAATACGCTGCATAAGTTGAGCATCTTGGAATAAGGCTATAGTCAGCGAACGGTTCGCGCCACTATCCACACGTCCGGTAAGGATCTGGTGGATGAGGTCGTACACAACGCTATGCAGGAAGTTATTCCAAGGAAACTCAAAGAAAAGATCCTGGATGGGTGACATGGCTTTCAGTCAAAGATTGTTGTTGTAGGATCTGACATGTCTCACCAGTAATGTTGACAACACGCCAGAGTCAAGAAGTTTCTGTTTCAATCGCTCCCCCACTGGCATGGGATCGGTTCTAGCGATGTCCTGCGCCGTCGACTTCCGCGAATTCCGCCTTGATCCCGCAGAGCGTCGACCAAGGGTAGATGTATCCGAACCATTGCTTTGCGAGGACCTTTTCCGTTGCGGCGAGCCAACCGCGTCTGTGCCAACATACTCTGACTCTGGAGATTGGTTTCCAGATGGAAAAGCTGAGGGTGTTTGTTCAGCTGGCGACCTGATGTGCACTGGAGACGATGGCATTGAACCTCTTCCTAGTGGCTTAGGCTCGTCATACATAGCAATCTCCTCCATTGCGTCGTCGTCGGAGCTCCCTGGCCCATCACCATCGCTCATGTCCTCGTCCGAGTCAAGCAACGAGGAACTGTCATGGCCTGTGACATGCACAGGCAATTCTAGCGCAGGCTCTACGTCATCCCCACCCTCATCCATAGAGTCATGCTCTCCATCCCCCCCAGAACCCATCGAGATGACACGGGCCAACTCTTCAAGGGAGGAAAGCCCGCCCTGCAGTCGACCATCTGAGTCGTACAAATAGTCAAACTCAGAGGACCGGTTCAAAAGAGACATGCTGGAGCAATGAAGAAGTTCCGCATATAGCTCGCATATCCGATAGCGCTCGAACGTAAGCGGTGTTATGTTCCCAAGTGTTGTCGAAACAGGCCCTTGCTGTCGGGATATGTAAAGTCATAAGAACTTGTGCTCGTACCTCGGGTTGATTCACCTACCAGAGATCTTGGATTCCGCAAGAAATGCTGTAACTCGTCGAACCGGTCGCAACATATCTCGAGAACAGGTCCCAGGTGTACGACACCCATACGGTCAACCATCTCTTTCATGGAGCGTTCCAAAGCTTCGCGGCCTTCATCAGGATCATGAGTCTGCAACTGCTGTTGAACTTGTATTAGACGATTGCGCAGAGTGTGGAAGAGATATGGCTCGAAGAAGTCCGAGTTGTTCTGTCGAATCAACTCTATGATGATGCAAATCGAGTGGATGACCGACGAAGTGGAAGATTCGAGATTGGGTAACGAGGGTGGTGCCTCAGGGCCACCCTCGTCACTCTTGCTTGTGTCTTCAGGAATGGACTGGCAATTAGGACCAAAGTCATTCAGTATATAATCTACCAGGGTTTGCACGTTGGAGCGCTGTGCTAGTTCCCGTGCAAAAAGATTTGATGCTGGTCCATTCTGTAGTCCCTCGGAAAGAGCAGTCCCTGGGGATGGGGCGGCCATGGAGATGATTCCCTTAATAAGCTCTGACACAACAGTATGCATATCAGGGGAGTAGCGCGGCGAAAGACGGTCGATGAGGCGGGCCATGAGGTGTTCATGAGAAAGCCACTGCAGGCTTTGATATAAGAGGAGCCATCCTCGAGCACAAGGCAGAGGGACGAAGACATACTTCTAAAACACCAGAACCTGCGGGTTGTTCGTCTAGCTGGACGATACGGACCAGGAGGTCAGCGAACGAGGGTGTTTCGATGTATTGAAGTAGTCTTTCGACGATTGAGGGTTGCGCGTGTATGAATTGGAGCATCTGGAAACAAGCGGGACAATTGAGCAAACTGACACCGAGCGCAAAGGAAGGAATGACGACTACCTCTGCAGGCATCTTGTTCAGAAAGACGGCGTTGATCTTGGTAAAGTGAGATGCTATAACTATCTGCGTTTTCATGTCTTCCGGTGACCTATCCAAAACGGTCTCCCAGAATGGCGTCATAAGCTGCTCGCTGTGCGTGACACAAGTTTCAACGATGGACCATATCTCACTGCATAGAACCTCAGTAGCGACATAGGGATATCTTGCATGCGTCAGAATGGCTTTTGAGCGTTCAAACCAATGCGGCACTCAGGCAAAAACTCACTTGAATCTCCCCCGCTCCTCTCCCTCTATCTGACCCGTGACGTAGCCTAAAAGCCGCTGTAAAACATCAACTCGTTGAAAATAGTTGATTAGTCTGGTATTCTGTGCCTTGCACTCTTGCAATAGATCGTCCTCATCCAGGATGGCTTCGAGCGATACGTCATCCTTGTCAAGAAGGTTGTCTATTGAAGACCCATTGTGAAACCCGAATCTGTGGCAACGAAGGCGTATATGAATGCACTGCCCGCCAGACTCAATGGGTAGAAAAAAACTGCGAAATACCTCCAGAACATGAGATTTGATATTCCTTGTGTAAAACTCCTCAAAAGATATGGTAGTTGCGAGGAGACAGAACATATGCTATTGGTAAGTTGTGGACGCGTTCTATGACCTTCAAGTTGTCACGTCGCCATTTCAGTCCGGCCGAATCCAGCTGTGTGGCGGTGGAGTACTAACTTTAGTAGTATCTGTGCGCTATGCCGCAGAAACCCGGCGGTACCCGTGAACCATGTACCTATCGTTATTTAAATTGGAGGAAGAACGGAACTGCATGTTTATAGCATTTAGTGTTTTGAATAGGTTCTTATACGTTCAAGTAATACAGTCATCGTTGTCTTGTGACAGTACATCGCCATTCTGTAGTACCTGTGAGAGCATGCGCGTATGTAGCTGTCCGTGGGCAATCATAACACGACGTAGAGTCTGCAAGTACGCATGACACCATAAATTCCAGCTGGGGTATTGCAGGTGTGGCTAACGGATAGAGCGTGTATTGTAGTGGCGAGAAAGATTAATGTCCGACGTGAGCATATGCCCAATTGTCATTGACCAAAATGGAGTCAATACGACGTCAAGCTATCGGCTCAAGACGACAGATATTGGAATCGGAGGATTCTTGCCGCCCGTAGATTGTCGGCTGGGAAATTCTGCTCCCAATGAGACCCGTGCCCATGTAGATCGATTACATTAATTTCGCCTAGAGTACATAGAGAATTTCCCCAAGTAGTAGTACCATCAAAACTGGACAAGGTGATCAGTAAATTCTATTTTCTGTGGGATTAGACGTACTCACCCGTATCTGATATGATCCACTGGCTTTGGTCAGGTACCTGACCCACTTGACACTATGGTAGTTGCTTGGCTCAAATACTTTGAGAAAGCGAACCACCAGACCCGAGGCGGTAAACATGAGCACCTGGAAGTCTACGTCAATAGGCGGCCGGGCCCATACTTGTCGATGTGTGGTAGTGGTAAGTTCAGCTGTAGCAGTGAACGTGCACTCCCCTCCACCTTGGATTCTCGGGATCCTATCGTGTGGCTGAGCAAACATAAAAACCATGCGTCTACATGTCCACTTACTTCCACACAACGACGTTGTCGGCTGGAGCGTACTTCGCCTTTCCGCTCTGCACTTTACAATCCACTGAAGTCGTATTGAGCGGAGTCGGTATTCGAAGGACAACGTTGGTCGCTGAGAGTTTGTTGTTAAAGTTCGTCTTGACAGTCAAGCTATATGTGACCTGGGAGGTCCCGATCTCGTTGACAATTGGGATAATTCTTAGCGGCAACTTGACGTTTGACGTTGAGCGATACCTAGAGGAGAGCCTGGTAAGTGCAGAATAATTTTGAGCCGCAAAGCATGATAACATACGCCATGAGCTCGAACTCTCCATCAGGCGGTATAAAGCTAATCGTGCGAGTCGAATCGAACTCGTTCAATTTCACGCACTGATGGAACCTGCAATCATCCAGCTCAACCGCATCAATAGCTCCGTGCTCGCTCTTGTCGATGACAAGCTTGTCATTGAGACCAAATTTGCATTCTGGGGTCCCTGTTAAGTACGCTCGCATCAAGATGTGCCCGTCGACATCGGCGCGAAGAACGCTCCCTGCGTGATATCGTTGACTTATCCATACAACACGAGAGAGCCAGAATATACCTTTTGCACTCATGCTCAAGTTTACCGTCTCCACGACATCGACGAACGCCTCGTTCTTTTTGTACTTGACATCCCCGCGGCGCCAGCTAGTTGCACCAGTCGCTTGAGCGGTGATCTTTGTGGAATCTTCCTATCGAATGTACAAGATAAGTCGAGAGTCTATCATACAAAGGGAAGTGCGAACAGGATGTATGTTTGCAGAGACAATGCTCTCGGTGGTTATGTAGCTCTTGAGGGTATCGATTTCGCTGTTCTGTGGATATCCAAAGTCATTGATCTCTAAAGTTGCAGTCAGATTTCTGAGGCACTATAACGAATCCAGACGTGTGCGTACCGTCAATGAGCTCGTATATCAACACGAAGTTGTTCTTCACGGACTCCTCATCGACCTTCCCAAAGTAAGACTTGCATATTGAGATGACACGGTAGCAGAACTCAAAGACCAAGGCGGCGTTTGCATTGTTCCTAGAGTCATGTTACAACGAACACAATGGTAATGAGTTGCTGTGCTTACTTTGTGACCGCGACAAGATACAGGTTATTCACCCTAACGTGGAAAAAGCTGGTGGAACCGAGGGTAATGATGGGAGATCTGACATCGCTGCTAGAGATGACTTGTATCCGAAACACGTCCGAGATAGACCGTCTAGTGCGAGTCAGGAAGAGAAACATAAGCCAGGAGTGATACACACCGCACATCCGGACGGTATAAACGCGAGATGAGAACCTGGTTGTCACTGACGCGTCAATTTCATACGGGTGCAGGGACACGTTGGGCTCAACATACTTCTCCCTTTTGGTTGAAGACAAAGAACGCCTGCCAACAGTTAGCCGACATCTTCGGGCATCATGCAAAGACATACTGAAATCATGGATGTGCACACTAATGGTTACCAGCCTCAGATCAGCGTCACGGATCCATTGGCAAGGGTATTCCATTACGTAATCTGTACATTGCGACCTTTCTCAACATACAATGGAAACTACAAAGGGCAAAGACTCAAAGGATCTTCACACCATGCGAGCTTGTCTTTCATTGGCTCTATTGGGGAGACCATTTGCGGCGAAAGCTACTGCTACCGCGCGGTTGCTCTGCTTACTGTCGGCGCTTTACATCCTTCAAAACGCCAGCCTGGAATATTATTAATGATTTGGGAGATCAAAGACCGCCCGGTTTGTTTATAGCTCGCCGGAAACATTGATTGGGCGAGCGTCTGACCGAATGCACGTCGCTATCAGGTATTGGCTCCCCCCGAACGCGAGATTGGCTCCTGGAGGATGATCGGCTTCAGTTCAGTGGAAGAAGAAACTGGAAGACGTCTACGAATGATGGGTGCACAAAATATCATTCACACGCGTCCATATCATCACCCTAGAAATTTCTCTATGGATGTCCGTGCTTTTTCCTTCATTTGATGAAGCTTGGTTCTCGGATCGGCTGCAGTGCCTCATCGGCTGTGCTGTGATTTTTCAACGCACACCGAGAACACCAGAGAAGAAAGCAAGACATACATGCTCTAACACCCTCGTCCTCGTCAATTTCCGCTATGGTTCTCTCTTCGGGGCTCTCCATCGGGTTTCGCCTCACCCTTTCATCGTTCTCCGTGGACACCGGTTGGCGTCTTTCAGAAGCAGCTTCTCGTTCCATATCGAGAGCGGTATCTTGATATCTTCTGACCGAATCTTCTCTATTGGGGCACCTCACTCTCATCGAGATTCTGACAACTCTCTAGAGTCCTGCTGCACGTCCTCGGTTCTCCTTGGTTCCAAGCGTCACGTCCATTTATCTTCTATGTGCTTTCACCCTGCCATATTTGGAGTGAGCATGTGAGTGTCAGCTGCCCTGGAATCCCAATCCATACAGCCACTTCGAGACCTTCCAGACGAACGTTTTGCCTCCAGAACAGCGCATGGCCACCCTATCATGCTGCCTGCGTTTCTTAGCAGACACGTTCATCTCGGCTAGACATGAGGCGTCCACCACACCGGAGAACAGCAACAGGTTTAGATGTTACCTCCTAAACCAGAACAACTATCTTCTGGTTAGGTTAGCAGCAGAGGCTAGTTACCCTCTGCTATCGTTTTTATTGCCTCCGTGCTGCACGCATGACCCACGTACGGCGCTTTTGTACCTTCCGCTCCAGTGTTCCTCGGGGGGCTCAAATGATCGGTGGCTCTGCTAGCATGGGGTTCTCTATATGCTGCGCCGGTGTTTGTTTCCCCAGTCGTGGGTAGGAGTACTGCCGCGCAGACACCATGCCACCAGCGACGGATATCGGCGTCTCCTCCTTAGCCGGATTGCAAGTGTCTGACACAAAATGCCGGTTATCGAGTGCAGTTTCCTTTGGTTGCACAGCTCCTAAATAGTGGTCTTTCCCAGAACATTAACCAAGTTTCTTCTGGATGCGATTCCTGGAATAGAAAACGGGCTTTTCAACCATTCTTAGCATAGCATATCCTGAAGAGGCTGGAACCTACTTGCATAGCTCGTAACTGCTAGTTGGCTTCATGCCGTATGCATATCTGTCGATGTCAGGTCGCGATCTTTCATCTTACAGCTGGTGACGACTGCCTTTTCCTGCAGATGTATGGGTCAGTCGCAATTGTACAGACTAACGAGGAAGGTGCTTATTGTTTTCGTTAGGCTTTAGCTCAGTACCAACACGCAAGATCCATCTGAGAAGGTTCATGGCTTCCCGAGAGGTTCCTTTATGCGCACCGCCCGGCCCGTGTGCTAACAGGAATGAACATCCCATCCCTCGCGTCAGCCTCGCTGTCATGTTAACGTCCCACCAGGGCACTAGGGCACTGTTATCCTGATGCACACATACTCAGGCTCTGCCGTTCTAGGCGAACATTAGCCCAAATCCGGCCCACCGTGTCGCACGGCGTCTCAACAAGCATTCTTAGTCGCCGTCAAATAGTTCTTCTGCACTCCCTTCTTCTCTCTACACTCCAACAGCACACCGTATGCAGGTGGGACACGCGTGTCGTCTGCCATCGTCTGACTTGCTTTGTCTTTGCCTAGTCGACTCTGCTGACCGGACAGCCTCGTCGGTTCGTGCCGGCATCTTTTGTCCCTTAATATTCCCCATCTAACTTATCATGGTGCAGCAGCTCTGGCGCTTCGCCGCAGCACATTCTGCTTCGACGCGCGGCATGTCCTGAGAGCTGTCCGTACACGAATACATCATTCTTTTGTGCTGACCTTCTGGTCATGCGACCATGAGTACGGGCGCTATCACGTCCATATCTGGGCGCAGGATCCCAGGCCCTGCGCCGTATAGCACAGAGTGCCCGGGGCGTGCTTTTCATATCGGATGTGCTGGAAAGGGTGACGAGAGTCTGGGCGGAGGGCGATCCCGCGCAAAGTGCAGTTCGCTGACCAGGACTCATCGCGAGCGCAGTCTTTTTGCCGAGACTGCGTCCCATTGTGATCATCCTTGAGGAGGAGATCTGTGCGCGAGGAGCCGAGGATGTCGCCGGGAGTGTTCATCTCGGAGTGGCCTCTGCACGTTCGATGCATGCATCTCCACCATCGTGCTGCATTATCTACACTAAGTCTACTTGACGAACACAATGATTTCCATTGATGAGAGGGATTCCTGTTGTGGATTGAGCCTTTGTACCTGACTGTTTTGGCCAGCAAGGCCTGTGTGCTATGGTCCAGCTCCTATCATTGGCACCATACCCGCATACGGTGTTCTCCGTGATCACAGCTAACACCAGCGGGCACGACAATAAAGCATTGACTCCTTTGTAATCTGATAAGATTACACGAGATGCCGAATGCCGAGGCTTGGCTCTGCCGAGGAGACGTGTCCCGCGGCGCTGATCGCCAGATCCACGATCAGATCCAGGTGAGATTCAACAATAGGCCCGGCCACGGCCAAGGGTGTTCAGACCATGCACTTTTGTGGAGATCGGGAGCACAAATCACTCCTCCGAGGCTGGCTGCTGCGTCATGATTCCGATGTACAGACAGTGCGGTAATATGGACAATGCAAATTGCAGACCCATACGTAGACTGTCATAGCTCGGTCCAGAGCACCAGCAGGTGTTAACAATGCGTTGCATTGCCAATACGAACTAGGACTGCACACATGTTGGCTGCAAACCACACAACCACACCAGCGAACCCCGCCAGGGTCCTCCCATATATACGTACCCATGAGGCTGCCCCATCCTTGAGACTCCGGATTCTCCCGTACTCACTGAATGAGGATGGGCTAGCCGCGCTGCGCAGTAGCCCCCTACAGCCCGCACCACTACCATGAGCACGACCTGCTGCGCCTTGGTTTTTGCCCTCAGAGTCGACACCCGCCGGTACTAGTTCCATATCGGCTCGCAGAGATCAACAGCCGCGCAGCACCCAGCCGCAGCAATCGGCCTCGAGTCTCTCAACGCCTCGACACCCACCCTGGCCTCCAAACCGCACTAGCCTGACACGCACAACAAGTCCAACCTACGGCGGGAGACAGTCTGCGGTCCCCAGAATGGGCGCGCACGCGTGTTTTCCTCCATCGGTGTCGGCAAAACCCTAGATGCGCAACTCAATTGCGCGGCATGCACAGACTCTCATCCACAAGCGGGGCGTGTCGATGCGCCTGAGGCGCAGATCGCGGGCCGGTGCCCATCAGTATGTGCTTCCCGCGCGCGATCCGTCCACCAGTCGACACCCGAGTGTCCGCAAGACGGCCGCGCTGGCCTGCTGAGCAGGCGAACATGCACCCAACGACGGCGGCCGCGCAGTATCCAGCTCCACTGGCCCGTGGACGCTGCATCCGCCCGCGCGCAGCTGCACAGGTACGTCCTCCCGACAGCCCATTCAGTCACCCGCACATCCGGTCGTGCGTAAACAGGCAAGCCCCTGCAACGCGCTGCCCCACCGAAAATTCGCACCCCACCCATCCTCCAGCATGGGAATTCGGATCCGTCACCCTATCGCTCACCCAAACGACCCTAGGCTAGCCTGCCTCGCGCATGGTCAGCTGAGCACATTCACGTTCCCGGGCCGTAATGCACGCGCTGGCCCTCCTGATCGCAGCAGCCCGTACATGCATGTTTTTTTTTTCAATAATAAAAAAAAGCCCCCCAGAAATGTCGGGAGATGATGAGATGTGGACGTTATAGCGCACCCGGGCCCGTCGGAGGCATAAAGAAGCACGAAACCGCGCAGCGTGCGCGGCGCGTGTCCGCGCGTGCCGTCTGGCTGAATAGATCTCCACCTGCTATCGCGCTAGCGTACTTCTAGCGAGGGCAAGATAACCTGGGGGCGCGTGCCTGGCGCGGGGATAGGCATTTTTGGGTGTCGCGCGGCGCCACGTTGTCGCGGGCTTGCACCAGGGTCCCTGAATCCCCGAGTGTATCTGGCGTGACGTATATTCCCTTTACGGTTATATACGCGCGCAGACGGTCGCCCTTTCCGATTTCCTTTCTTGCTGGTCGTCACCATACCGTGCAGGTCTAGGCCGTGGGACGAAGGGAGACACTACGCGCACCGCGCGGCTGCCACATGCACGATCCCGAGTATCATGTGACGTTGTCCCCGCACTTTCTAAGCGCCTGTAAGGCCGTGTATTCCAATTTCCAGATAATGATCGTCTGTGCTATATAATATATATGACAACTCAATGTACGGACACCTGCGGGTGGTTAGAGCATAAGAAGGGCACCGTTATTGGATGATCGTACGCCCAACTGTCAGTGCGGCACCCCAGGGCAGAGCCATCGCTATTTGCCTCCCATTTCCATGCCTCCGCACACACGTAACTACCCATGCACACCGATGCATGCTAGCCACAAAACTCAAAAAAAAAAAAATCCCCCAAAAAACCTATACCCATGTCCACAAGTGTCACGCAGACGAGGGCGGGGCTGCACAGTACGTCAGATATGTCTGGCGGATCTCGCGTCTATAGCCGTGTACCACGACCACCGATCGCAAATGACACGGGGCAGGCATGCGTCCCCACATCCCGTACGCCGGCCGCCGCCCCGCTGAGATCCACGGGCCCGGACGACATCTACATTCTACGAGCTCAGCAGACACCTCGTGTGTGCGAAGTTGCGAACCTTGCCGCAGCGCCTGTAGGGTCTGATAGAAGTATCATCGCCTCGTCAGCTGCCCAACAAGAGGTTGCGTCGCACTTCATATTGCACAAATGATTTAAAATGAAGACGTACAGAGCACAAAGACTTTAAATCACGTATTCAGGCCATGTCGTCGTGTGTTGGAGGCTAAGATTTGTATTAGCGAATCGAAGCGTCATCAATCTCCGACATACAATCAACCAAGGGCTAACGCCACCCGACCACAATGAGGTGGGACGTGCACGCCACGCCCACGTAGATTTGCAGAGCAAACCCAACCAGGAAGCCAGCAACAGATGGATCAAGGCTGATAGACATTCCCAAGCCGTCGATCGAAATCGATACGTCTAGCCCAACCAACGCGAGCTCTGCACGTATCCAGCAATATCGAGGCAATCCCTAGCGCGCATCTCTCACGGCACGTGCGAACAGCACATCCATACCCAAGACCCAAGGGTCAGCCGCGCCTTCGCTTCCCATACCCAAATGCGAGCATTCCACGCCGAACACAATCAACCGGCCTAAAGAAGCTGCGCCCAGATAGGCAGAGGCAGGAGGTCAGAGAAGTAAGGAAGCCGATCCGGGATCCAGATAACGGATGGTCGAGATGGGATTGCATAGATATGAACGCCGGCACCTGTGCCTTCGCCCATAGCGTGGGGATGGTGAGAACGGGAGGCCGTGCATCCCGCGGGATAACACCGATACAGGACAGAATGTGCGAGGGGTCCTGCGGGCCGCGCTGCACGGCCTGGACAGCGTCGCGCGCTCGGGAGATGAAGCACCGGAGAAGGGAGGATGGAGGGGCAGTGGTGGTGTACCAGGGCCGGTTGCAAGACAAGTGGCCGACCACAGTAGGCGCGAGCCGTGGAGAGCGGTCTGCCCATGAGTGGGGGGTAGGGAAGGCGCGAAGCAGGACAGACGCACAATGCGGGTGTGTACGGGGTTCACGCCCGCCAGTCACCAGTGCCCACGCGCCCACGAATGGGGTCGTGAGGAGCAACATGCTGAGTCAGGGCGGAAGTATGAGTGGGTGATTGGGAGCGGCAAGATGTTTAGACACCGGGCCCCGCGTCAAGTGTGCAGCAGTGACCTCCCAAAGGCAGGATGCGCACCAAAGACGACCCGGGCGAGAAAGTCCCGATGTTGACTCGTCGGAAGTGTATTCTGAGTTCTCGACTGCAACTGTGGTGTCACACTCGGACCCACCGCATCATGCGATGAGTATAGATCAGCAACGTCAGCAACAAGGATGAGAAATCATGGTGACAAGTGGTGATGGTCGACTACAGATGGATGACCTGATTTACCATCTAGTCATACAGCGCTGTCAACGGTGGGTTGAGTCAGCGGCGGAGAGCAGAAAAGGAAGGTGGGTTGGAAGTCCGCTGGGCGGCAGGTGGCGAAAGGAGGTGGGTGGCCTGCGGCGTCTGGGACTGGAACAAAAGCGGACGAGAAGCGGAAAAGAGGGGCCGGAGCTGAGAGTAGCCGGGCGATGACGGAGGCTGAAAGTGGAAATGAATAGATGAGAGGTTCGGGAAATGGCTGGCGCTGGGGAGAGATCCAGGGTCGTGGCGGAAGCATGCGTAGGCAGGACGTCGGCAGTCGCTCCGTTCATGGACATCTATAAATCTATCCTCTCTTATCACCTTTGTCTGCGCTTTGCCAGTGCCCTCCCTGTTGTCATCCCTGCTCCCAACCTCTTTGTCTTTTTCCCGTCTATCCCAATCCACGTAAGTTCTCTTCACCCCCCTCCCTACCTATTTAACCTTCCCCCCTAGTCTTCCATGGGCCCCTCCTTCCAATACGACGTTCCCATGCGTTCCTCCTCCTCCTCCCCCACCAAACGCCTCCACCACCTCCCCTCTCACTCCACAAAGTACTCCCCCTCCTCCCGCGCCGCAGACATCAACCGCATCCTCGATCCATCCTATATATCCTCCTCATCCTCCTCCTCTCCCACCTCAGTCTATGTCGACCATCATGGCGACCTCCATGACCCCGACTACCGCGACTTCCCCGCCCTCGTCCGCCCTGACCACCCTTCCCGACGCCGCCCTGCATGGGAACGAGGTGGCGCTGACGCGACTTCAACCATCTTTGATGATGATGACCATTATGCCAGCCCTGAGGACAATGATGACGACACATACCCCCTCGGCGAGGCGCAGTACCGCCGCACCACCAGCCCCCGCGACCGTCGTCGCGCACGTTTCTCCTCCTCCTATTCCCACCGCTTCTCCTATACCCCTTACTTCGACGCGCCAATGTCCACCACCGAAGAGTCGCCGCGACCAAAACGCTCGCGTCGCAAGCTGCGTCTTAAAGAAGACGCGGATTGGATCGTCGAGGAGGAGCATGAGAGTTTCGCCGAGCACGAGCCCAAGGCCAGTTATGAGCCCGTCCGACAATCAGAGCAGGAGTGGACGTCAGTACCCCACTATCCATCCGTTTTTACATACCCCTTTACTGACGCGCAACGTGTGTGGCCCACCAGACCAACATGTACACAGCAATTTCGCCGCCAGTGGCAAGCGTTCTCGCTCAGCCTGCGCTTCAGCATATTCCGCGCACAACGAAAGATGCGGCGCAAGGTCGGTATATGACTGCCCCTGTCGCCCACATATCCTTCCTGCACCGTCGCCTCGACGCACATATGCCTCTTGGACTATCCCTCCACGCCCTTCTAAGCGACCCCCGCTCCCCACCTAGCGTCTTGCTGCGCGGACGTGGTTGGCCGGCGCCAATGTCTGCTCTACTTCGTATCTTTCATGATTTGCGCGACACTTCTTCCCCCTCGCGGCGGCCCGTGGCCCCGCTCACCTGGGTCTTTAGGCCCGCATGGCGCATCCGCCCACATGCCTTCAATAGGTTCAAATGTGGACCGACTGCTCTAAATGATCTGCATGCATATCTGACCTTATCCTTATCCCGCCCCTGTATGCATTTCTTATCTTCCCGCTTTCCTTTTGCGCGTGGGATAGCCCACACCTTGCATTATTTCAGCAACCCCATGGCTACCCTTCGACTTCCCCTGCATATGGTTCCTTCATATTCACCTCTTCACAACATTTGCTTCTCTTATTTTGGGCTCTGTTTTTATGGGCGTGGCACGAGTTGACAGTGTTACGAGAATGACGTGATACGGTAGTTTAGCAGGAGTGGTACGATCGCACGCGATGAATTACAATGAAGTCCCTACGAAGCCTCATTTCCGTGTGTGACTGCGTGTGTGCAAGTTCGAATTCTGACTCCACCATGACATGAGTGCGTGAGTCACGGTGGTGGGGCGCGACTCGCCTTCGCAGCGTCATATTGAGAGCTAGTCCTCGTGCCCTTGACTCTCGGCCTGCATTGCCCCTAATCGATTACCAGTCAAATATTGAAATTGGAATTGCGAACGAAGGGGTATGTAGCGTACGCATTGATGACGTGTGCCCGCCGCGTCTTCCCCACCTCGAAATTTCACAAGCGCGTGGGGCTCCGCAATTCATAATTGCCTCTTCCCTGGATTGTAGCACGCCACAGCACCCAACACTTCCGCCGACGTCGACGTAGCAAGCGCCACACGGTGTGCGACTTTACAGGATATGCCTGCGATAGCGCTATGCCACGTACCTGTGTCTGTATGTGGCGGCCTCGGTAACGCTAGCGCTGCCGCCCGCTGTACCCCCGCGCGCGCTTACAGCAAGCTAATAGAAACGCGACACTCTCGGTCGTGCGGCAGCTATTGTTGTAGCGGCGAACTCGATCGAGCTGGCGACACCCGATTTGGCACCCGTGTTGGCCATCCGGAGGTGCTGGCCTAGATTGCCCCTGTAGGTCTTCTGGCCTGTGGATACGACTGGGAACCCTGGCTCGGGTGCTGCTTGGAACCCTGACTCGTGTACGGCTTGGGGCCAACCCCCACGCGCTTCTGCTATACAGTCCCTGTCAATAGAGCATAGAGAACCACACTTGGCGCTGCAAATACAATTGGTACAGTACGACGCAGTCGGTTTGGAGTGGACCCTCACGGGCCTCGTACGGTGGCCCATCCACAGCCCTAGCTAGTTCCATCCCTGCACGTGCCGTGCCCCACTGGCGACCACACCGGCGTGCCAAGTATTTCCCACCCCGCATTCCCCCCGTCGGTCCCCACCGCCACCCGTTTGTCTGCACCGTGCAGGCCTCGACTGGCCCGCGCAGATGTGCAGTGCGCAGGTTCTGGGCCGCGAATGTCGGCGATGCTGTCGACGGGGCTAGGGTGGGCCAGACATGATGGTACGAGGGCGTAGCCCACCTCGCTCCGGATGCGGCGCCAGACTTGTCAGATTGCATGTGCACTGCGCGGCATGTGCCAGTGCACACAGTGCGGGGTCACTATGAGGGGCTGCGCACCGTCGGGTCCTAGACATCGTGCACATACACAGAAGAGCAGTGTCTCGTATACATGTAGATGTTGGAGAGGGATGTGCTGTTGCGCAGTGCACACCGGACGCCTCGCTGCGCCGATGAAGCACCATCACGAGATATGCTGGGTTGGCGAGAATGTGCAATATCGCCGGGGGCCAGGGGCTGGAGTGGGCTCTCAGAGTCGAGTCATGGATCTGTGAAGTTTCGACGCCGGGAAAACGATCCCGATGCGACCCGAGCTCAGTTGGTGGGGAGTGACATGCCGCTGCGTGCGTGTGCACGACGGGCTAGTGTAAGTCTCTTCGGGCTAGGCGTAACTATGATGACTGTATGGTGCGGTGTACAGTAACGATCAGGTTTGGATGGGAGTATTCGATTGGACGCCCGGATCAATCAGCTTGCGTTCCCCATAGCGAATGTGTCGCACAAGGCTGTGTACCGCCCCGAGTCATTTTGCAGATCTTGAGGCACATGCCTCCGGACCAAGTAGCACCCGGCATATGTATGACGCATGACATCTGCTGCAAATTTCTCATACTCTGCATCCAACCGGAAGGCGCGCAGACTCGTTATCGCACTGGCAGGCGGCTCAGCGCTCAGCACCGGCGCGCTATTTACAGTACGTACCCACGGGATGTATGCATAACGCGGTGTGTGGGCCTGGGATATATAGTATACGGTCGGTACAGCTGTTCAGGAGGCTACCGGATACCCACAGCTGGTAGGATTGGCAGCACTAGTACCTGCACGGGAGGGCCCACTCGGACGGGCGCTGTCAACGTCATTGGCGCCTCGACACGGAATGCCACTACAAATCTAAGCTTAGAGAACAGACATCGTGGGAACAATCGGCTCGGGACGCTAACTTGGACACTCGTCAGCAATTGCCGCGTCAAGGCCCGAGCCAGTCATGCCTCCGATCCCCATCGATGAGATCGTGCAAGACCATCAAACGCCATCGCTGCAATCTCCTGACTCGGCACTCGGCATAAATAGAATAGCCGTGGTGCTGTTGTGTGAGCACCAATGCAGGTACGCCAGAGTTTCCGTGCCGAGACGGTGCAGAGCACCATGCTAGCACTTGTATAGCCACGAGCACCAGTGCTGCAGTGCCTACGTGGAGTAACTTTATTCCTAGCACAGCATCTTAGTAAGATGAGCTACTAGCTCATCATGTAACCATCTTAATAAGATAGGCTAGTACCAGCACCAGCTGACGTGAGCATGGTCTTCGGCTTGGTCATCAGAAATAGCAGCAGTCTACAATTACAATAATGCACCCTGCAATGCTGT
>QLPN01004687.1:0-72332 GCA_003314395.1 Albatrellus ellisii | reverse complement strand
CCGTGCAAAAATACTTCGGCAACGTATCTGACACTGTCCAGGATGTTCGACACTGCACACCAGATTCTAATACTTCATGGAGGCAAGTCGGCATGTGAGAATACGGCCAGTGGGCGATTTTTGATTATATCTCAGTTTACACGCGACTTGTAACTGGCTATGGGGACGTCACGGTGCTGGAAAAACTTGATCCGTTCGTATTGTTCATACATCTCAGAATTTCCACTCAACCCTGTGCATTCTAGTGACCTAGTTGTACGTATTTTCCCACTGTGTACGATTCGAGCTGTCTTTGACTTCCGTGTCGCAAACAGTGGCAGGCTTTGCCAACGGTAAGTTGTCTCGGCAGTATTTTATGCAAGCACTCACAGGCTTTCAGGGTCTCGTCACATTTATAACCCAATCCTTCTTCCTTCACCGACTATGGAGATGTAAGGCTGTGCATAATATCCAGCTTGGTGTCTGTTGCTGACGCGTCAATTGCAGTGACCCAAAGCAAATGGCTGGTTATCTTGGTTGGCCTGGATCATACTATGTTCCTTGTATTCTCAAGCTAAATTGGCTTTCTAGGTCCCCGCGGTAGTCTTCCAGTTGGGTACGTTGTCTAGTCACCGCACGCTGAGCTTCGTTGATCCCTTTTTGTGTTGTACAGCGGGAGAAATAGGTCCGTCATTCTGAGCGTTTCGTTCCGCTGTTTACTCACCCACTACAGCGTTCATCATATTATCTTTCAGGTGCACACCTTCTCCTGTTTCTGCTGTCCAAAACACTCACGCTCGAAGTACATCAGACAAGTAACAACTGTTCTGGGCATCACCAGCCTATCAGTATGAAATACCGTTTCATTGCCATTGGGCCCATGTGATCTAAGCTCTGTCGTCCAGAACATCGTATTCGCCGTAGACGGCACTGGTGCGGCCGTCGACGTCATCATCACGGTCCTTATAGTATCCTATCTGTGGAAAAGCCGGACAGGTTTCTCCAGGTGAGCGCCTAGATTGTGTCACGGTTACATCAATCTTAGGATGTGGTCAAGATCGAACCAACTTATCTCGCGCATCGTTGTATTCACCGCGGTGACGGGCATATGGACGTCACTCGTCGCGCTCGTCGGAGTGATTACTGTGCGCCTGCCCTAGTCCAATCAGCCAGGTGCAAAAGTTGACTAACCCATTACTCAGCTGCGCGCGATGCCGACAACGCTCATTTACGCTGCACTCAGTATCTCTCTTTGCCCGCTGTACTGCAACACGCTGCTCGCCAACCTGAACGCGCGCGACTACCTGCGCGGGTCATCCCATGACGAAAGCAATTCGATACCCCTCTCAGTCATGCAGGGCGACCGGGGCGCCAGGCTCAGCACGACCGTAAGCGCCGTGTGAGTTAGACTTTAGCTGAGCCATGTGCTGACGAGTTTACCGCGCGCAGCTGCCACCTGTCATCGTCCACGTCGACCGGTCGCAGACGTGCGACTACAGGACGAGTCACAGGGTACGCCCGTTTGCTTCTCCATCTGTGAGCATAGGTAGCTGATCGTTGTATCGTTGGGTAGGACATGGGGAAACGCAAGTCTGACGACGTGGAGTCGTCGCCCATATAATGGACAGTGTTGGTACTGTACTATAGGATCGCCGTGGGTCAGAGAGTGCACCTGTAAGTTAGTCAGCGGCAATCATAGCCGCCGCCGCCATGATCGGCACAGACGTAAGTTGAACCATGAGTAGCCAACGGCAACTAAGTCACATCCGGAGCGGATAATTCTTTTAAACTTTTGCGGCGCGCGGGGTGCCCGATATCATGCGTTGAAACACGCTTACTTCCGATGCCCGACGCAGAAGAACTGGCTTTTGAGGAGACTGGCTTGCTCGTCGTGGTTAGCTGTATCGTGGGCCATGGCGGGGGGTCAGGGCCAATGCGGGCCGGACGACGTGGGAGCCGTATGGGCATAGGGCTTGAGTATCATTCGTCGCGGCCGATGTGCCAGTTAAAGTCGGGTGTCAGGCACAGGCGATACATCCCAGCGGGCTCGGGCTCGTTGCTTTTCGAGGAAGTAACACCTGGAACCTTCCCATCGCTTGTCGCATGTTCGTCTTCTTTCGAGATCCGTGATATCGACTAAGAAGGCCTCACCTGTGGGAAGACAGCAGAACAATAGTAGCGCGTACCGTACAATAGACCATGGCTCGTTCGTCAGCTGATGCGGGTCGTGACACCGCTTCAGCTCGCAATTATATGCAGGTTCGTTGTCACATCGTCAGCTGCAAAGCTCAACCGATGGACCGTGTACTTTCTTAAAAACTAAGTTGGGTGGGTCATTGGTAGTCTCCGTGACTGGCCGCAGCAGACGACAGTGTCGTTCTGCGTCTCTAGGTCGTTGGTGATTGTATTGTATCAGGTCCAGGCGTGTCACGCTCGCTTAGGTTCGGCAGTGTAAACTCAATGAGCAGTTCCCACCCATTAAGTAACTCCCTACGAGTGGATATTTCATGTAGCTAATAAACAGCTATCGAAAATCGATGTGTCTTCTGCTATACTCACGCCTCAAGGCAGGGCCGACAAAACCTGGTCACCGAGGACTAATCAATTTCCGTAGCTACTGTATCGACAGGGTCAATCTGCAGGTGCTATTTCTGTCGGTATCCCGGGCCGGGTATCGTGTGGGCCTGAGCAGGATATTAGCACAATATTCAACCGTCCCTGCCCTTGTCCTTGCCCTTGCCCTTGCCCACCGCACCCACCCATCGTCACATCATGCCGGATTGCACCAACAAGCGACTCCTCTACAACAGCCACCCCGTCTCGTACCCTATCCCCGGCGAGACATTCGTGGTTGACACTTCTCAGAGGATCGATCTCGACACCGTCTCGCTGCAGGACGGCGAGTTCCTCCTCAAAACGCTTGCCATCGGCAGCGATCCGTACGTCCGTAGTTGCATGCGTCCAGCAGACACGCCGGGCTGGACATTCCCGTTCATCATCGGCGAGCCGTGCGTCTTCCCGCCTGTCTCCGAACGTGCACTCACCCGCCTCACCCGCTCCTCCCCGCGCACACAGCATCGCGAGCTTCGGTTTCGGCATCGTCGTGCGCAGCAACAACCCCGCGTACGTCGCGGGCGACCGCGTCTTCGGCATCGTCGGTGAGCGCGCGCGTTTTGTTCGCGGGTAATGTGGCGGCTGAGCCGGAGCCAGGTTTCGTCGAGTATGCGATTCTGAGCGACAACGGGCCCCTGCCGTGGACGAAGCTGCAGGAGGTGCCGGGGCTGCCGTGGACGTACTACTGTGGCGTACTCGGCATGGCGGGTAGGTCTTCTCTCCGCGCCGCGCGTCTTGTCAGTATGACGGAGCGTCTGTGGTTGGTTTGGCAGGACAGTCAGCGTACATGGGCTGGAAGGCGTTCGCGCGTGAGAAGGTCAAGACCGTGAGTGCTTCTTGTTCTTGTTCTCGCATTGCAGAGGACGGGGCTGAGGCAGCCTGACTGGGGACCAGAGCAAGGTTATATTCGTGAGCGGGGGCGCGGGCGGGGTGGGGTCGTGAGTCCGTGTCATATTCCGCCTGCCCGTGACTGTCTCCAGGCTTGTCCTGCAGGTTTGTGATACAGATGGCAAAGCTCGATAATCCGGACGTGAAGATCATTACCACCGCGGGGAGCGAGGACAAGCTGGAGTTCGCGCGCACGATCGGCGCAGACGTGCTTGTAAACTACAAGACGACAAATGTAGAGGAGGCGCTGCGCCACCACGGCCCTATCGACATGTAAGTCCGTTCACCTTTAATACCAAATAACAGATTACCCAGGTGGGCCTCCGAGCAGATACTGGGACAACGTCGGCGGGGTGATAGCGAATGCTGCATTGGGGAACATGGCGGAGTATGGTGTCGTCGTCGTGAGTGTCCCCAGCGCCATATTACCAGGATGTTTATCATGACCTACTGGATAGGCTTGTGGGAGCATCAGCACGTATAACGGCAAACCGGATCCCGTCAGCGTGCGTATTCCCCACTCGAGCGACCGGCTACGCGCGCTGATAACGCTCTCAACAGGCATGGGAGCTGATCTTCACGCGCAGCATCAGCATCCACGGATTCCGATACACCGACTTCATGGGGACGGAACTGTCAGCATTCTTCGCGGAGATCACACCGCTGGTCGCGCAGGGCAAGATAAAGGCACGCGAACACCTGTACAAAGGAATCGAGCGGGCAGGCCAGGCCCTAGCGGATGTGCAGAGGGGCGACAACAACGGAAAGGCGCTGGTTATTATTTCTGACTTGGAGGAGTGAGCTTCGTTTGAAGACCTGTGCCGGACAGCTGTTGCAAGTCAACGAAGCGCGCTGCACTATGGCCTATGGCTGTGGACGATAATATTATGTGTTTGGGGTAACAACAAAGAAGGATACCGTTGTGCTATTTCACATACTTGAGAGGTCGGCAGCCTCAGGCTTGGTCGTTATTGTCGATGATGACAGCTCTGCGTCCCACGAGTCCTTTCTGATGAGCGCTCGATTAGACGCCTGTGACGTCTTTGACGACTCACGTGACCGCAATGTGTGTGGTGGTTTGCCCGTCGTTCGTCCGAGTTATACCGTCACTGCCAAATTTGCCTGCACCAACGCGCATAATCGTCTCGAGCCTGGCATCTCACATTCTCGACAAGCATCACTCTAGCCAACGACGACGACTATGTGTCTGACCGTAGGTACGTTGTTCCTCTTAAGTGGCACGTCACGTCCACTTATGCTCCTCGTAGGTTACTTGCTGCGAGCCGTCGGCGTCATCACGGGGGTCTGCTTCTCGTTATCTTTTGTTTCGTTATTGTACCGCACCTTCTTGCGGAGAGGCATCAGCGTGAGCAGCGTCTCAGTGACATGTGCCGTTTCGCCCGTCTGACGCCATTGTCCACGGCAGCTCAACAAGTTCGGTGCGCGTAAGGGCGCCTGGGCAGGTGTGCCGGCCGTGTGCTACTCGTCTGCAGAATTTCCGTGCTGACATACATGTGCTGCAGTGGTGACGGGCGCCTCAGAGGGCATTGGACGCGAGTTCGCATTGCAGCTCGCGAAGGCTGGCTTCAACATAGTGCTCATCTCGCGTAAGCCCTCTACCATTGCGCAAGAAATTAGTACGTATCTCCCGTTCTGCGCACGTCCGCGATGACTCACCGCATCTACAGACTTGACGTTCGGCGTCAAGACCAAGTTCATTCCCATGGACTTATCCCTTGATGACAAGGCCGCGTACGCCCACCTCGCGGAGGAGCTGAAGGACCTCGACATTGGCGTCCTCGGTGCGTCCTGGTGGCCTGCTATCACTGTATGCGCGTAAACACCCTGATGCAGTGAACAACGTCGGCCGCTCGCATGAGATGCCCACGAACTTCGTCGACACGCCCGAGAGCGAGATGCACGACATTGTTGCCATCAACGTTGCCGCCACTGTGAACGTCACTGCTCTCGTTGCCCGGAGTATGGTCTATAGGCAGGTGTCTCTCCCTCTCACACCGCGCTCCGCATCTCACGGCCGAACCCAGACATCGTGGTCTTATCCTGACCATGGGCTCGTTCGCGGGCGCAGCGCCCTCGCCGATGCTCGCGACATACTCCGGCTCCAAGGCGTTCCTGCGCACCTGGACCGCCGCACTCGCCGCGGAACTCGGGCCTGAGGGCATCATCGTGGAGCACGCGAACACATACTTCGTCGTACGTACTCTCTGGGCGCCTCCATTCTGTCATGCACCTGACCCCCGTGCACCAGGTCTCGGCGATGTCAAAGATCCGAAAGCCCACCCTGATGATCCCGACGCCTGCGGAGTACGTGCGCAATGTGCTATGCGGCATTGCGCCAGGCCTGCAGACGCCGTACTGGAGCCACGCCCTCCTCGGGTACTTCATGGAGATTGCCCCAGTTGGCATTGTGGTAGCGTACATGCACTCGCTGCACAAGGACATCCGCAGGCGTGCGTTACGAAAGAAGGAACGTGAGGTGAAGAAGGCATAGGCTCGCGTGCCCGTTGGGTGGGGTGGAGTGTCCCTTGGTCGTGGCTAAAAAAGCAGTAACTGCAACTTCCGTCGCTGTTATGTCGTTTATGGTATACATGCTGTTCGAACTAGGCTTCAGCTCTATTATAGTCCCGGTCTTCGCAAGCGACTCGCCCATCAGTCCCGGCACTGTGTCATGACAGACGACAGAGTCGGAGGCCAGCGTGTCATGCTCTTTCAGTAATGAGATGGCTGACGAGTCAGAGACGAGCTGATCAACTCATGGCCGTCGGGAGTCGTTAAGCGCGGTGTTTTATGGCGTCCTTCCCAAGATATAATATAGCCTGCTATCATGTTATGAGTCCTCGTGGCGGAAACAATAAATGCCCAAACGTCGACGGTATCTCGCGTTCATGGTAAGTATTACTATTCCTGCAGTTTTGTGACTACAGTACCCATCTTTTCGTGGTGCAAATCCAGTCCATCCACGCCGTCTCGTGCAGCAGTACCAAGTCTTCCAGACATGCTATCGAACCAGAAGTCCATCGACATCCCTGCAACGCATTCTATCCTGCCGATACCAGCAGCCATCTGTCAGCCTGTAACAATGAAATGCAGGCAAGTTCCATTCCCGCTGATTAGCCGCCCATGTCAGCCGAGGGGTGGGCACTGAGCAGCGCCAGCGCGATGCTGCGTTCTGGGAAGCTCTGCGGTACAGCCATGTGGCATGCGGCCGGGGATGGTTTACGCGCGGGCACTGGGCAGGGCTCCTGCATCAGGACACAGCACGATGGGGGAAGGGCGGGCACACCTGGTGAATTCGCCCGAGAATCGCGGCTCGAGCGGTGCGCTGGCGCGGTGCAGTGTGGTGTGGAAGGCGGCAGGGAGCTCAGAGATGGGCAGGAAGCTGGGGCATATCACATCTTGCGCCGCGCATGAGTCATTCTCGGTGAAACGGCGTGCGGCGCCTGAGCTGCACAGGGTTTTTTAAAGTGACACGTATGGGTGCTTGGGGCGACGCATCACCGCGCTGACAGATCTGCGTTTTCTTCGGGCTTATCTAGATCCTACGTCACGGCCATGATCGAGGTAAGCACAAGTCTTGGGGTCAGTGCTGTTTCAACAAAGGGCTCACCTCTCGCACAGAGTCTGCCGCTGGGCCTGCAGTGTATGTGTAACATCAGACTTTGAGGAGGCAGAACGGCTATTGCTTCACGAACTAGATGTCCGTGTGCTAGCGATACCCGTCACGCGTTTCTCTTAAATTTCACCGGCGGGACTCATACCGGAAGGTGTTTCATTGCAAGTACGACAGGCACCCTTCGAAGGTTTTTAGCTAGAACGATGCACGTGTAGACGAGGCAGACAGCCGATATCACTATCTTTGTCAAAGATATGCTCCGCATGGGCAGTATCTGCATCGACAAGCCATACGAGAACGGCCAGGGCGATCCGCCCCATTATAGGTGCCCAGTTCAGCACGATGTCCGAGGAACCGGGAGAGTCCATACGCAAATGCGATTGAGTACTAGGGATTTCGGGGGCTCCGAGGCTCAAGCTCAGGTTTTTTAATGTAATTTGCCCAGTCTGGAAACCCGCGCAAAAACCGTCATCGGGTCAATGACACAGGCAAAATATAAATATCTATAACTTTGCACAAGCTCCCATTTGTGACATTCTGAGTAGACAGAAAGTTGCATCAACATGTCATGAACACCTCACTTAACTCACATGGGCAACAGCATTTGAGTAGCAGGCTGTCTACATTAAATACACGAGTTAATGCACTTTTGGTATGTTGACGTTTTTCACTTGTTGACTAGCTTACCAATCATCTCCTTCCTCTTTCGTCTCCTATGTACTCCCACCCCGTGCGCTACCACACAATGTATATAAAGAACAGCTGTACTGCTATCATAGAATAAGAACTCTTTGCATTCTACTCTCGCACATGACCTGTGCTCAACATGGTATTTCCATCTCATTGAAACAGTCACATTATTGCTGTTCGATTTCCTCCTAGACAACTATGACTATGTTGACTATATCTATATAAGTTAGCAATAAAGGTGAATGAGGTGACATTTGTCATACTTTGCAGCCCAGTCTGGCCTTTTTATTTTTATTTTCACTTTGTTGACCTTTCAGCACAGAGAGATACACAAAGTGTGAGTGAGGTGCAAGTATACTAAGGAAGGTATGGTGATCAGAAGGGAAAAAGGAGAGTAAAGTAGAGTGCTCACTCCAGGAAGGGGGAGAAAAGCTGAGGTGAGGGAGTGTATGTGAAGCAGTATATTGAACAATAAGTGAGAGAACAGGGAAAGGAATAAAGTTGCTTGAGTTGCCCTTCATGCAGCCAATTCAACAAAGCCATAAAATTCATGTTGATAGGACATGAAGCAAACAATGTGATGTATGGCAATAATGATCTGGCAGATGATGTAGGTGGAGCAAGGAGCAATCATATGCTGCCACAAAGCATACAGGGAGTGAGGCAACTTGCTGGGGGTGATGCAAAGAAATATGACCACATCCGAATATAGAGTGTGAGGACGACAAACAAGTAGAGGAAGAGTGTAATAGAGATTCTGTTGATTATGTGCCTCATCTCTGGTGACACTATCATCACCATGATGACTTCACTTTTCCTTTTCTTTTGCCTATTCTCAAACACTTTGTCATTCCTGTCATCTGTACGACTCATCTTCTCAACAACTTTTGTTGCGAGTCTATTGTTCTTCTGAGTTTGGACCTTACATTGTTTACTTGAACTCTATTTTATTCACATGTGTGAATCTTCTTTCATATGCTCTCTCACTTCAGCTTTTCTTCTCTTGCTGAAGTGAGTATCATTCCTACCTCTCTACTCTATTCCTTTACTCACATACTGCACCTACCTCCAGTATCATGGACTCTCTCTACAGTGTACTCTCTCATGTTCTTATACCTTCAGCTCTTCTTCATCATCACAATGTCTGCACTTGACATTCTCCTGCTGAGGTATCTTGAAATATACCTCAAGTGCCTCACCTCCTATGGAGAAGAACTCCCTCTCTTGGTCCTGTTCTTCTTGCATTCCTAGAGGACATATCTTATGATAGCTGTCTTCACTGCACTTGTCATGACATTTGCACTCAGGTAGAACCTCTTCTCTCATATTATATTGTCTACTCCCTTCACTTCTATCATCCATTCACCCATTCTCGACAAATTCAGCATGAGAAAGGAAAGTTAATGTAACCCTGTGGATCACCCACACCACCTGTCTAATCTGCCCACTGTTGATGCATATACTTAATCACATGTACAGAGCTGGGGAATGCTGCCAATTGAAGTACAGTATATATAGTAAGAATCTTTATGGCAGGTATACTAGTGGAGATGGGTGCCAGAGGTTTATCTACCATAGCTAATAGCCCTCGGATAAGTATCAGTCAGCTATGCACAGGGTAGCATAGCATCAGTAAGGATGCACAGTAATCATGAGAAAAGGAGTCATAAGTAATGAGTAATCAGCCTGATGAGTGATTGGACATATGTCATGGATTGGGCTGAGATCCAAGATAAGATCATGAGAGATTTGAATAAGATTAGACCACTGGATCATGAGGTGTGACTAGATCTTGAGTGATATGAAGATTTCTGATGTGGAAAAATGTGTAAAATATCTCACTATAATTAAGGGAGCATGGTCATTAGTTAAAAACTCCACATGGTTTTTCTCACTTACCTGACTCCACTATAATTCTGTGCATGCTGCATGTGGCAGTGTGATGCAGTGTGGCACAGTGTATGTGCAAGCCCCACACATGTATTGATGTGGTGCAGCATGCAGCACATCACCAAAGTGGCTTCATTGATCACTTTTCTTTCCTCTTTCCTGACATCTTTCCTGTAGTCTCTGAGCACCAGTTTACTGGCTGCTCAATAAAATTTGCTTCCTTTCTGTCCAAAGCTTGCTCTGGGTGGTTGTTTCAGAGAGACCAAGCCTATAGAATTGTGAAGTCTACCAGCACAACCTTAGTTTGCTGTTGCCAAAGGCAGTTGTTTATTCAATTGCTGACCTCTCTCATTCTGTGGTGTTCAGCTGCTTGCTCTCAACCTCACTTCCACCTGTCTAACAGAAAAGGGGTGATACCTGAGTTGCACCTTTTTTAATAAAGGCATAAGCATTGTGATCTAACACTGCCTTGTGGTGATTTCCTCTGACTGTGACTATCTGGGGTGTGTGGAGGACCTGGCAACTGTATCTCTGGCTCTGGCTCTGGCTCTGGCTCTTGGTTTTTTCTTTTACAGCTGCCTTTCTTTTCAAATAGAAAACAATTCAAGGTATTTCATTATTACTGATTTGCATCATGCTTTTATAAAATATATACTTTTCAGCCCTGGACATCTTGAATACTGGCCACCATCCCCAAATGTGCAACAACATGGTGGTCAATTGCATGGGTGTGTCTCTTCAGTTTTTTCTTCTCATTTTCTCTTTTCTAAAATTTACTTCATCATCTTTTCAGTGCAGAGCTACCTTCTGCCAACCAGAGTCCTCAAACCCAACATGATGCATTACCTGGGTATGTCTGTTTCAATTTCAATATATTTCAATTTATTCTTTGCTGACATTTCATCATCTTTTCAGTCCAGAACTGCCTGCTGCTAATCAAAACCCTGAGATCCAGCATGAGGATGCAGATCAGAGGTATGTCATCATGCATCATATACACCTCTCAATTCTGTATAACTGATTCCATTGCTCCTCTTTCTTAGATAACCACCACACACTCCTGAGCACACACACCAAAATCAGTGTGAGCAAGATAGGAGGCAACATGAACTACAAATGACTTCACCATTGTCATGTCATTGTTAAAGGACAATAATGGACTGTGTGGATTGCAACTGAGGCTACTCCAGACACCACACTAAGTGGGGGACTGAAGTCTGAAGTGAGCAACTAGAGAGATAAGAGATAGAATCATAAGTACAGTACCTGAAATCTGAAGTGAGCAACTAGAGAAAGAGCTAGCTGCACCACTGAGGACTCCTTCAAACTGTGCATAACTGCAGAGTATGAACTATAAGAGTGTGCCACAGGTGTAGGTAAAGTAACAAGTTGAACACATGAGTGCAAGTAAAGATATAAGTGCTAAGAGCGGCCTAATGGACGATCTTAGGGAAGATCTAAAAGGTTACTCCTGGTAACCAAGGTTCGGATATTGGCATGATGAACGTAATAGAGATTCCGGATGACGATGAAGAATGGGATCAATGATATAGTTATGAGGATGATTCCACCAATGACGATACGAGGATCCAGTTTTAACTTAGCGTAAGACGTCTTCAACTAGGTTTATAGAGTTCTTAGGCTTAGTTCTTGAGAGGGAAATGAGGTGATAACAAGCTTAGTTCAAGCGCAGTGTAAGGAAGATCCCTAGATTGTGAAGTTGACAAGACTGGGGTTTAAGACCACCAGTTTGTCAACTATTTATACAAGAATTGAGAACTAAGTATAGTAAAGTTGCGCAGTAAGGTGCAGTAAGTAAATGAATATGTGCAGTAAAGCGCAGTAAATATGAGTCCATGTGATATAAGTGGCTCAGCCACAAGCGCGACATGAACATGAGATAAACAAAAGTAAATAAAGGCGAGAAAGGAGAGTCCTTGCTAATTGTATAGTAATAGTCCTTAGCAAGTAAATGTTATAATAAATAAAGAAAGATAAAGGAAAAAGATAAGTCTAATATAGTACCTGGAGCTAAGCTCACACTTAAGTATCTAGATACTTAAGTACTATATTAGAGAAAGGAAAGGAGAGTCCTTACTAAGTAAAGTGGAGCTAAGCTCACACTTGTAGTAATAATACTACACTTTACTTGTAAGTAAGAAAAAAGAAAAAGAAAAAGAAAAAACCGAAACCGTTACGAGGTGCCAAAGCAAGTGCCTCGTAACAATAAGTAAATGTAACACAAAGTCTGGAAATCTCGAGATAAGAAAATAAGACGAGAGTTGGTGAAGAACCTTATATAACAACAGTCATGCCCAGCAAAGGGATCCTCCTGTGGGAAATATCCCACAGCCTAACTTTGACCAAGTGCCACAGGCTGCCCCTCTCCCTGCCCCTCTCCCCCAGAACACTCCTGCTCCTGCATATCCTGCTCCTGTTCCCCATAATCCCCTTGCCCCTGCATTTGCATATTATCCTGCTCCTCTCCACCCAAAATATCCTCCTCTTCCCCCTCCAGCATGGCAATATTGTCAGGCTGCTATTATTTTCCTTATTTTTCTCTTCATTTTTCTCTATTTTCTTACGTCTATATCATCATAGATCTTACAATCGCTCCTGATCTATCGAAGCGATTCCTACGGTCATGTACTCTTTCTCTTCGTCTTTATCGGCCGATGACGTGTATGTCGTCCGATCTCCGATCGGCCCATTCTATCTTTAGTTATGACTCCATTTCTCACACTTACTGCGAATGCTCACTAATCTCTCTCACACCTGCTGTGGAGTATCACCAATCACTCCCACAGTTGCTGTGGAACATCAGTCAGCACTGACGCGTCCCTTCTATTATTAGATATGACATCATCACTTTACTTTCTCATTCTCCGGCCCTATACTGTACTGCATGGTCTGTGCACGCTCTAGGGTACTATATATACATAGGACTCCTAGTGGTTTATTCCCCAAGTTCTGATCATCTGGGATATCTGCTAGGTACAGTACTCTCTTCTACTCTTTCTTACTATACACTAATAGATCTGGGATATCTGCTAGCCTAAAAGTGCGATTGTCCTTTGTTTTAGTATTCTTTCAGTTGTTCAGCTTTGGCTTGCGTTGGCCTCACAAATATCAGGCTGTACAATATTATATCCCCCCTGACTACAATACTTGTACCACCATCCATACCCATATGGATATCAGCCTATGCCTGTCCCCTTTCCATATCCACACCATCCACCTATCCCTGTTCAAGGGCATCCTGGGGTTCCTGGATGTCAATCCACCACCACCACAGCAGCAGCAGCAACAGCAGCACACCAATTATGATCAACAATTGCATCAGGGTTTTCAACAACACCATGCTGAGTGGGTAGATCAGTGCAAAGCACAGGCTGCAGCTGAGAGAAATCAATCTGCAAATGTCAAGGATTACAGAAGCAATCTTGGAGGGCAGCAGGAAGGTCATGTACAGGTCAGTCATATTATGGTGTATATATGTGTGTAAAATCTGATCACAATCTAATCTGGACTTATATCCTTGCATCAGGTCTTGGAGCAGCAAGTCATCACAGAAAATGCATAGGGAAAGCACATCTACAACAGCCAGCACAGGTCAGTAATTGCAATATATATATTTAAATTTGATCATGAGCTCATTTGTGCTGATTCTTCTAGGAGGAGGAGAAAAATGGAGAACAGGCACAGCAAGCACCCCAGGACCAGTATCAGCATCAGCAGCTATCTCAGGAGCATGCCCAGGATGTAGACTGTAATATCCAAATGTCTTAGCATCATCAGCCTCAGAAAAATGATCCTGAAATGGATCAGCCACAGCCTCCTGCACCCCTCCTACTCCCCATCCCCCTTGGCTGTCAGGAATGATAAAATGTGATGAACAGTGTGGTGGTTACCTAGGCCAGGTCACTCTATTCAAAGAGGATGGAAGGGTGATGGCAGGTAGAAGCTGGGCAGAAGCCTGAGAAGTAGAAAAGCCAACATCAATATAGCAAAGTAAATGTAGACAAAGAGTGTAAGGCTATCCATGATGAGGGGAGTATGGTAGAAAACTGACTGTAGAACAATGTCCCAGACCCAGACTCTAAATACCTAAGTACATGGCACACAGACCAGGAGAGATAAGACCTACAGTGTGTGCAGACCACGCATGACAGAGTGTGTAAGTAAGTTAACATGAGGTAGTCATGTGGTAAGGAAGTGCACAGCAGATGACTGAAAGGGAAAAATCAATAAGGAATATCATGAGCCTGAACACTGCCATAACCTTGGTCCAATGAATGTCCAGTGCCCTCATTGTCATGCTCTTCACTTCCTGCCTGAGAAATTGACTACATCATCTAATATTCATCCTCACTTTGGCATGTGCTGCCTGCAGGGGCAGAAGCCCAAGAAGGGCAAGAAGCAACAGTTGAATTGTGAAGTAAGTGAATGTAAGCCAATCCATAGCCAAGGGAGAGGACTAGGAAGTTGACTAGATAGCATCCCAGAAACAGTCCGTAAGTACCTAAAGATGCCATGCAGAGACCAGGATGACTAAGTAAGTGTGGGTGGCAGGTATGGACACAAAGAACAGTACATCATTTCCAACAGGAGGGTAGTGATCCACTTGCAAAAAGGTTCAGGAGAAACATACACCAGTACAATGCTGTGTTTGCATTCACATCTATTGCTGCAAATGTCAATGATGCTGTTCTTGCTGGGTCTGGGCCTTATGCATTCAGACTTCATGGTTCCATTCATCACAAGATGGGGGCCCTCCTGCCAAATCCTGGAGTCACACCATGCTATGCCCAGCTCTAAGTCATTGATCCTGACCTTGCTGTCAATGTGTGCTTGGACAACAACTCCACCCTTGACCCATCCACTATGACTGATCTCCATGCCATGCTGGTTGCCAACAACCCTTACATCAACATGTACAGGTAAGCTCATGAGATCCTTGAGGTCAAGGCTCCAGAAGAGCAGGTCAATGTGGCTGTTTTCATCACCATGGATCCCAACACAGACCTGCACAGATACAATGCCCCCACTGCAAAGGAGATTGTTGCCATCATTCCTGGGAGTGGAGGATAACAAGTGGACTTGCATCATGACATTGTTGTGCACCTGCATGGAGGTAGCCTTAAGAGGGTCAGCCATTTGCATCACAGTTTTTCCCCATTGCATTATGTCCTCCTCTTCCCCAAAGGTGACTCTGGCTTCCACATCAAGATACCATCACAGCCAGGTCCAAGTGGTCAGATGCACTCCAAAACTGTCTCCTAGCAGTCCTACTATGGGTCCTGTGCCTTCACCAGACTCAATGAGGCAGACATCCTCTTTCACAGTGGCAATGTCAGGCCACTACTATTTTCTCTATTTTTCTTACATTCCTATCATCATAGATCTTATAATTGCTCCTGATCTATTGAAGCAATTCTCATGGTCATGCATTATATTTGTTCATCTTTATTGGCCAATGACATGCCAGTTGTCCAATCTCTGATTGGCCTGATTATGAAGTAGTTATGACTCTTTTTCTCACTGTTGCTGTGCTTATTGTACAGCACTGACACATCCCTTCTATTATTAGCTATGACCTCATCTTTTGTTGTTCTTATATCCTGGCCCTATAGTGTATAGCATGGTCTGTGCACTGATTCCAGTACTATAAATACAATAGTCCACTTAGCATTTTATCCCCAGTTCTGATCATCTGGGATATCCACTAGGTGCAGTAGCTTCTGACCTTTCTTGTCTTACTTTACTGACTATACATCTGGGATATCCACTAGACTTTGAAGCACAATTGTCCTTTTTGTTGTTTTAGCTTTTCCTCAGTTGTTTGGCTTTGACACCTAGTGTTGGCCTGACAGGCAAGCTCTTCCAGCAGTATTTGGTGGATACCTGGGAATCAATTGAGGAGACAAACCTGTACTGGATCAGGACCCATTGAAAAGACATATGTATAGATCTCTACAAAGGGGTTCAGGATGCAGTTCATGGAAACCAAGATGGTGCTCCAGTCAATCTTGGGCAGCAGGGTCAGTGCATTATCCTTCCCTCCACCCACCAGGGCAGTGCAAGACATGTGTTCCAGCTCTTCCAAGACTCTGTGGCCATTTATCATTATGGGCACAAACCAGACATCTTCCTTACCATGACTGCAAACCACAACTGGCCTGAGATCCAGGAGGCCCTCCTCAAGTATGATGATGGCACATCCCAGACTGCTGCAGATCACCCTGACATTGTTGCTCATGTCTTCAACCAGAAGAAGAAAACCCTGCTGGATGACATCAAAGCTGGGCTGTTTGGGGATCTGGCTGGCAGTGTCTATACAATAGAGTCCCAGAAGCATGCCCTCCCTCACATGCATCTCCTCATCTTCGGCCCTATACAAGATCCACAATGCCAATCATGTGGACAGCATTGTCTCAGCACAGCTCCCTGATCCTGCCCTGCATCCAAGGCTACATGAGTCTGTCACCAAGTACATGCTTCATGGTCCCTGTGGTGCTCCTGACCATGTCAGATCCCCTTGCATGGAGAAGGATAAGAACCAGAAATGGTGTCACAACAAGCATTACCCAAAGGGCTTTTGTGAGGAGACTCACTTTGGGGAGGATGGATACCCAGTCTATGCCAGGCCAGACAATGGGCACACTGTCACCAAGCATCTCAGTCAGAATAAGGTCCATGTATTCACCAATTGTGATGTCAACCCCTACAATCCCTACCTGCATGCAAAATATGCCTGCCACATCAATCTGGAGATCAGTGCTTCAATCAAGGCAGTAAAGTACATCCACAAGTACATCTACAAGGGTCCAGATCAGGTCACTATGCAGGTTGGGGATGTGGATGAAGTCCAGAACTACATTGATGTGCACTACATTGGTCCTTCAGAGGCATGCTGGCACATGTTTGAGTTCCCCATGCACCAGGAGCTCCCCACAGTCTATTGCCTTCCTGTCCATGTGGAGAATGAGCAGCAGGTCTACTTCCAGGCAAGTGATGACCCTGAGGAAGTCCTGGAGTGTCCCTCTGCCAAGAAGACACACCTGACAGAGTGGTTCAAGGCCAACCAGCAGTATCCTGACAGTGCCTGCCAGCACTTCTACCAGGACTCTCCTCAGCATTTGTATGGGAGTCTAAGGGGCATCAGTGGAGGCCAAGACAGAGGGGTTTTGCCATTGGTCACATGTACTTTGTCCATCCATCTTCTGGGGAGCACTTCTACCTCAGGATGCTGCTCACCATCATCAAGGGGGCAACAGACTGGAACAGTCTCAGTCTGCACACTTGCAATGGGGTAGTCCATGCAACTTACAAGGCTGCCTGTCTTGTTAGAGGTCTCCTGGAGGATGATTGTGAATGGGATCAATGCCTGCAAGAGGCTGGGGAGATGCAGACTGGTGGTCAACTGCACTATCTCCTTGCCTCCATCCTCTACCACAACATCCCATCCAACCCTGCCATTCTGTGGGACCATCACAAAGCAAAACTATGTGGTGATTTGCACCATGCCCTCACCACCTATCACAATCTCCCTGATCCTACTGAGGAGCAAGTCCATGGCTATGGCCTCTACCTCCTTGACAAGATCCTCAGCAAGATGGGCAAGTACCTCCATGACTTCCCTCCCATGCCACTACCCCAGCATCACTGGCAAGGTCTCAGCAACCTCCTCCTGCAAGATGAGCTTGATAATGACATCTATGACCTCATTCTGCAAGTTGAAGACCATTACTCCACATTCAATAAGGAGCAGAAGTCTGCCTTTGATGCTGTCATGGCCTCTGTTGATGTGAACCAGGGCAAGATCTTTTTCCTCCACAGTGCAGGAGGTTGTGGGAAGACATACCTGTGCAACACCATTGCTGCTGCCATGCATTCCAAGGGCAAGGCTGATCTCTGTGTTGCCTCCTCAGGCATAGCCTCACTTCTCATGGATGGAGGTCACACTGCCCACTCTTGCTTCAAGATCCCCATCTCCCTCCATGAAACCTCCACCTGTAATCTGAAGCACAACTCTGACCATGAGGGGCTGCTGAAGGAGACTGGGGTCATGATCTGGGATGAGGCACCTATGCAGCATCACTATGCCATGGAGGCTCTGAATCACACCTTGCAAGACCTGCTGGAGGATGGGGTTGCATCTGGGGGGATCACTGTGCTCTTTGGTGGGGACTTTTGCCAAATCCTGCTTGTCATCCTCAAGGGCTTCAGACAGCAGATAGTCAATGCCTCCCTCTGTTGCTCTCAGCTCCGGAAAGGCACCACCATCCTCCACCTCAAGCAGAACATGCATCTTGACCACACTCCAGGCAGTGCTGCTTTCACTCAGTGGTTGCTTCAAGTTGGTGCTGGAGGCCAAAACACATCCATCAAACTCCCCACCAGCATGCACCTCTCAGAGAACACTGTCCAGATGCTCATTGACTCCATCTACCCTGGGATTGCAGATACAGGGGAGAAGCCTGACCAATATTTCCTGGAGCACACCATACTCTCCTCCAAGAATAACACTGTTGATGATCTCAACTCTGCTATTCTTGCTCAGTTTCCTGGAGAAGACACCACCCTGTTCAGTGTTGACAAAGTCAAGAGTGGCCAGGAAGACTATCCCATTGAATACCTCAACTCCCTCAATGTCTCTGGCATCCCCCTTGCCCACCTTCATGTCAAAGTTGGCTGTCCCCTCATGCTCCTCAGGAATGTGGACCCATCCCATGGACTCTGCAATGGGACTTGCCTATTGCTGCTGGAGGTCAAACCATGTGTTCTCAGGTATTGCATCTTGGGTGGCAAACATGCAGGCAGGATTGTGTTCATCCTCAGGATGGTCTTGGAGCCCTCTGAAGAGTCATTACCCATTCCTCTATCACACTGCCAATTCCCAGTTCACCTTGCCTTTGCCATGACCATCAACAAGTCACAGGCTCAATCACTCACTCATGTTGAGTTGGACTTGCACTCTGTGGTTTTTTCTCATGGTCAACTTTATGTTGCATTGTCACACTGCACTTCTGGAGATAGGATCAAGGTTCTCATCCCAGAGTGTTCCCAGGAGAGATCAACCTTGAATGTGGTGCATCCTGAGGTTTTGCAGAATATCTTACCAGGGCCTTGGTGAGTTTTGTTGCTAATAGACTATATACCATTTCATATTTAACATAGTGTAGAAGAAGCAGCAGCAAAGCAGGGAGTGGAGTGTTCAGGCAATATTGGTTTCTGTACTGGATTGGTAAATTGTACTGTTGAATTGCACTGTTGTATTGTACTCACCTATTTTCTCCCTCCTAGGTGAGGGCACAGGGTTTATGGTGGAAGGGAGGTGATTGGGATTGGTGTATTGGTTTGGAAATTGGAATTGGTTTGTGAACTGTGATTGGTCTGTAAGTATATAGAGAAATGTTTCCTTTTATTCCCTATTGCAACAGCATATGTATACCTCTTATTCTCTGTTGCTACAACTATGGATACTTTCACAGATGATATCCTATTACTCCATGTTATACTGTAGATTGAAATTGGTTTATAAATGGGTAGAGCACTGCTTCCTTTTATTTTCTGTTGCAACTACCTATGTATACTGTCACAGATGATGCTTTTCAACTCAATGTTGCAATGCAACAGGTTTTTACACTAGTCTCACTATAATATATATTAATAGGGGAGCTCAGTTGGTCTGCAGTCCCATATTAGGGAAAAAATGAGTGTAATGAGGTTGACATGTGGTTCTTTTCATGTCCAAAGTGCTGCTACTAAGACTTGTTAGTCTTTATTGGTATTGTACATCTACTTTTGTTTGGCCTACCCCTCTACTCACCATACACATACTACTTATGTCTACAACACATACTTCACTTCTTCCCCACATCCTTGGACTGCTGCTTTGTCCATGCACACTCTCATTCCACACATTACTCCAGACAACACATGTCCTCCTACATATGGCAGTCCTTGTACTTACCCACATATGCTCTGCCTTAACTCTACCTGCAGATACTATATAAGATGGACACATTACTGTACTACTCCCTCAGGTGTCTACTGCATTGTCTGAGTGAGTATCTCTTACTCCCCACCTTATTCTAGTCTTACTCTTCCCTGCAGCTGTCTCTATCTCATATGCTGTGTTGCCTTTGCATTCATGCCATCACTATCTGCTGCAGTCATGTGACTGCCTGCTTCCCTTATCATGCTAGGAGTGTCCTATGCTCTCTCACTCATATATATCATTGTTGCTGCTGCCTTCCATAACCTGCACATACAAGACTGTCCTCCCATGGTGTGGTGCTGCACAGCAGTGCATCCTGGCTTTTTTCCAACCACTTGCACTGCTGCTCACTGCCCCCATGCTGCATGTACTGGCTGCTCACCACTGCCATGTACTGCATCCATGGGCTGCTCATCATACCTGAGCTTCTACCCCCACACTGCATGCATTTGGCTGCTCACCACTGTTGATTTTCACCTATCTTATGATGCTGGACATACTTACATATCCTTATTCCTTTTTCTCTTCATGGTTTTAGCTCCTCTTCAACTCTATCTTGCTCTTACTATATCTTCTTTACCTCATCATCATCTCACCTCAGCACTTCTGCATGTTGCTGAGGTGAGTATCTCTTCTACTCTCTTACCCCTCTTCTGACATACCTGCTCTATCTTTCCTCTGTGTACCCACTACCATCTAGTACAGCTCTTCTCTCTTATATATCAGATGTGGCAGTTTTTCCCTCTCCTCTTTCTCTGATGGGCCTTAGCCCTTCTCTCAATCTCAATCTGTTTTGAACTTAATGCCTATTTCTTTTATGTCATGGTCCTCTCTCTGCTTGCTGCCTTGCCCAGATATCAACCACCACCATGTGCTGCATAGCCCAGCTGCATATCCTTTTTATTATAACAAAAAGCAAATTGCATGCAGGAGCTGATTTATGTGCTATATCACCACAGACTATGACACACTCCCTCCCATGCTGCCACTGTACCAGCACAGTGCAGCAATTTGCTGGCTCACTGCCCATGTCCACTCAAGACAACATGGGCAATTGGTACATCCATCCTCCTGTGCTGACCCATGTTGCTGCTGTGTCAACAGCACATGGCCCCTGACTCACCTGCACTGCTATAGTACAAACAGCATGCAGTAACTTGCCCACCCTGCCCATGTCCACTCAAGACAACATGGGTGTAGGGACAGGAGTGACTTGGACAGATCACCTGCAGGCTGTGAGGCTGACACTGTGTTGAAGCTGAACAACTGAGGAAAAGCTAAAACAACAAAAAGGACAATCATGCTTTGACTAGTGGATATCCCAGATATATTAATATATAGTGAAAGAGAAGAGAACTGGTACTGTACCTAGTGGATATCCCAGATGATCAGAACTGAGGAATAAACTGCTAGGAGTTCTATGTATATATAGTACCCTGAAGTGTGCACAGACCATGCAGTACAGTATAGGGCCAGAGAATGAGAAAGTATAGTGATGATGTCATACCTAATAATAAAGGGGACATGTAAGTGCTGACTGAGGCTCTGCAGTAACTGTGGGAGTGATTGGTGATACTCTGCAGCAGGTGTGAGAAGAATTGGTGAGCATGCACAGTAAGAGTGAGAAAATGAATCATAACTAAAGATAGAATGGACCGATTGGAGATCAGATGATATATGTATCATCGGCTGATAAAGACAAAGAGAAGGAATGCATGACTGTGGGAATTGCTTCAATAGATCAGGAGCGATTGTAAGATCTATGATGATAGAGGCATAAGAAAATAGAGGAAAATGAAAGGAAAAATAGGGAAAATGATAGTGGCCTGACACAGGCTCACAAGCACTACATGCATTATATACTTACTCACATAATGTGCTTATAGAAATGACCCCACTCCAGACCATGGTTCTCAGCTTCCTCAAGCTGCTTCACTCATAATTTCTGAAAGAATCTGGGTAAGGCAGTGGATAACAATGACACCATGAGATGGAATGAGCAGGCAATGATTCTGAGACTGATGATTACAGAGACTAGGGCCAATGCCCAAGAGAGTAAGAATAGAGGGCCATATGACCACATCTGAGTAGATGGAGAGATAGCATACACAGACAGGAGGGTATGCAAAATGAAAGAGACTGAATAAGATGGTACTATCAGATGAGGGAGAAGACAACTGCATCAGAGAACTCATCTCAGCAGACTGCTAGAGTGCTGAGGTGGTATGACAGAAAGGTGCAGTAGATATAGTAAGGGCAGAATAAGATTGGAGAGGAGCCAAAAATGTGAGATACTGGCATAGGATGTGGCCAGTGATGAAGGAGATTAGATTAGATCGAGATAAGATAAGATAAGACAGAAGTAAGGCATATTCGAGCTGTATTAGTGTGCTCAGTGTTATATGGTAGTGAAAAATCAACACTTTCTTCCCTTGGATTCATTCATGACTTGTGTGCAGGCATCCTCAGTCCACACACTGTGTGGCAAGGCTCTTGATATGGACCGATATTCTAGGCTGCTCAGCACTGTACACATTCCAACTGAAGTAAGTAGTGCATTCCTTTTCAACCATCTGGCATGAGATTCACTGTCAGCATACAGAGGATGTAAGATGGTGGTTGCCTCTGACTCAAAACACATTGTTCTCATCTGCCATGTGTGCACACAGGGCATGGGAGACAACTGCTATGATGATGAATGACATTGCAAAAATATAGGAGATGGCTAGTAGCCAGAGGGTAAGAGGCAGGTGCATCCTGCAGCAGGGAGTATAGGTAGTTACCAGCACAGTAGGGTGTGGTAATGTGGTTCAAGTATGCTGCAGGATTGGTGTGAGGAAGTACATGAGTGGGGTAAGAAGATACTCACTCAGACTTAGATGTAGGATGTCTGAGGAGCATGTATGTGGTGTTCCCATGTTATATACTGTATCGTGATAAGGTTATGGCAGAGAGTGTAAGTGAAGTACAATGGCTACTATAAAGGGGAGGGATGCACATCATCCTGGAGAAGTGGGTGGAGTGTGAGTGCTTGGACATGCAGTAAGTAGTCCAAGGAGTAGGAGAGTCCAGAGTGATGAAGTGCTTATGTATGCGTGTAGGTAAAGCCAAGTGAAAATGTATGTGTGCACACCAAAGGTCAACAGTCCCCCTCACTTGGTGTACCAACAGTGATGAGGCTGAGAGTGGCATGTGGCAGTGATTTCATCAGGCAGTCCATGAGGATGGAGGTGGACAGGAGCCACACAAGAGAGATGAGGCCATGCATGACACATTTGTGAATGTGGTGGTGCCTGATGTTGATGTGCTTGGACCCCTTGCCAATGATGGGGTTGTTGGCCAGATCAATGGAGCCCTTGTTGTCCCCAAAGATAGTGAGGGGAAGAGGGAAGGGTATCCCTAGCTCAGTGGTAAGATGGTCATACCACATGGCCTGCTCTGTCACCTGAGATAGGGCAATATACTTGGTGGCAGTTGAGGAGAGGGAGATGATGCACTGGTGATGTGACAACCATGAGATGGCACTGCTGCAGAGGAAAAAGATGTGCACACCAGTGGAGCAATGATTGGCAAGGGAGGCCACCCAGTCAGAATCTGAGTGTGCTGTAATGGTGGTGCCATGCACACCATCATACAAGAGACCCAAATGTGAGGTACCTGTGAGGTATTGCAAGATGTGCATGGTGGTGGACAGGTGCTCAGGTGTCAGCATAGTGAGCTAGAGAATTGACAGTGTACGTGATGTCAGGGCACAACACAATGGCAGTGTACATTAAGCTGCCAATGACCTGCTGATATAGTGTGCATGTCACCACACCAGTGACCCCAGAAAAGGGCATTAGTGTGATTGAAGGGGGAAGCAGTGTGCAGACCAGATTGCAATTGGCCATCCCAAAATGGGCTATGACACTCAAGATGTATTGGGATTGACACAGCATTAATGTGTGCCACACATGACTGCATGGCACTTTGAGTCCCAGATACATTGTGGTCTCACTGAGATCCATCATCTCGAATTTGGTGGCTAGTGCACATTTGAGTTCCAGGACCTCCACAAGGTCACTCCTGAAGATTGTGATATCATCAACATACAGTACCAGGAACAAGAAGCTGCCTGCCTGACACCTGACATAGATGCTGCCATTGGAGGATATGTGTGATAACCCCTGCATACTGAGTGATGTGTCCATCTTGGTGTTCCACTGATGTGTGGCCTGTTTGAGTCCATAGATAGACTTGTGCAGGTGGCATACTTTGTTGGCAAGTTCAGGGGTGTCGAAACCTTCAGGTTGATGCATGTAGAGTTCTTCCTCAACATCATTGTTGAAAAAGGCACTCTTGATGTCCATAGAGTGGACATGCCAATTGTGTGCAGTGGCAAGGGTGAACAAGAACTGCAGAGACTTGAATTGTGTGATGGGGGAGAATACATCCATGTAGTTGATGCTGTGGACCTGTTTGAATCCTTTGGTGACAAGCCATGTGCAGTATCATCCATCATTCTTGAGCTTAAAAACCCACTTGTTGGGTATGGTGGTGTGGCCAGGGGCAGGTCAACAAGGGTCCACATCCCCATGTTGTTGAGCATGTCTAGCTCATGCTGACATGTGGCTTCCCAATTCAGTGCATCCAGAGATGCACAAGCTTTGCACAGGGTAAGTGGGTTGCCTGAAGTTGCAGCCACAGCTAAGAGGGCAGACAGAGAGGGGCTTGTGCTGGGTGCAGCATAAGTGGCATCATCGTTGTCCAATGAGTCTTGCAGGACATTGGTGTAGGTGCAACTTCCATACACACTGTCACTGTACTGCACAGGGTGACAAGTGATGCAACCAGACCTCCATGGTGGTGGAGTAGGTGTGGTAGGCTCCATGGGTGCAGGAGTACCAGTTGGAGGTGATGGCAGAGGTGCTGGTGTCACTGGGCTTAAGACCTCAAAGATTTGTTCAGCCTCACCAGATAAGGCAGTGTGGCATGCATGCCTGCACCCAGTCTCTGTGTTGTATCCAGTGTGTGGTCTGACTACTCCCAGTATGTGGTCAGAAAAATGGGTCATGCACATGCAAGTCAGGACTGGAGGTGCTATGGAGGGTGGCATAATGGGCAATATGGGTCTGTGCATGCATGGAGGTGAAGCAGCAGTAGTCGCAGGCAGGACTGGTGGCATAGCTGGCATGGGAGCATCAGTGGTCGGCATTCCTGCAGTTGCAGTAGCAGCAGGAGCTGCAGGAGCTGCTAGGGATGTCACTTGCATGCCAAGGTCTGAGTCCCAGTCATCATCTGATTCAGAGGTTGCCAAGCTGGAGGAGTTGGAGGGCAGAGATAAAGGCAATATAGGCTGGAGAGCAACTTGCACAGTACCAGGAGTGGGTGTGAAAGGGAAGGAGCATTCATTGAATACTGCATCTTGTGAAATGATGACATGCTGGGATTCTTGATCCCAGAACCTCCATGCCTTGGAGCCAGTTTCACATCCTGGGAATACCATGGGCTTTGTGCATGGGTTGAGTTTTGTGCACCATTCTGCAGGAGTAGTGATGCATGCTAGGCACCCAAATGTCCAAAAGTATGAAACATCTGGAACATGTCCATTTGTCCATAGACTGTGAGGGGTATTCCAATCACGTGTGTGCTGGGGCATCCTGTTGTAAATCTGGATTGCATAGGTCAGTGCATACTCCCAAAACCCATGAGATACAGAGGCACCATGTAACATGGATAGGGTGGAGTTTATGATCATCTGATTCCAGTGCTCTGCATGTCTGTTCTGCCCTGGTGAGTAGGGAGCAGTTCAGTGGTGTGTAACTCCTGAAGTCATAAGGATGTTGTGAACTGCATGGTTCAAGTATTCTCCTCCATGGTCTGTTCATAGTACTTTCATTCGTTGCTCCATTTGAGTCTCAGCCCAGGTGAGGAAGGCTATCAGGGCTTGGGAGAACTCATCCTTGGTAGTTAAAGCATATGTGATGGTGTATCCAGAGTGATCATTGATGAACAATGCAAAATAAAGAGATTTTTGCAGTGATGCAGTTGCCATTGGCCCAACCATGTCACTGTGAATGAGATCTAATGGGTGCTGGGTGCACTTTGAAGATGGTCAGAATGGTTTTTGTGTGAGTTTGCCAAATGCACAACCTGTGCAGGGTATTGTGTGGTCTGGTGAGCGATCTGATATGTGAAAGCCTGACATGGCTGCAGTGGTGTGTAATGTCATGAGTAGTGATTGTGGAGCATGTGCAAGCCTGTGGTGCCAAGTTGCATAGGAGGGTTCATGGGTGCTGAGAGCTGCAAGGGCTGATGATGAGGTGACAGTGAGCTGTAGCCAGTAGGTACTGTTGTGCACAGTTCCTACTGCATGTGTCATGTTGTCTTTGTAGATTCAGCATGCTAATTTTGAATACATTACTAGCAGATCTTTGGCAGTGATCTGCAGGATCGAAATGAACCATGTGCTGGCATGCAGGGCATAGAGCACTTTTTCTAGTGTGATACTGCAGTTTTTTCTGTCAATGACAGTGGTCCCCTTGACCATGCCGATGCTAAGGTATGGTATGGTATTGTTATTCCCAAGATGGATGGTGCCCGGGGTGTTGAGGACAGAGCCTGGTACAAAGTCTTCAGGGTGTGGTGAGATGTGGTTGCTGGCACTGCTGTCCAGCATCCAGTTGTTTCACACATTGAAGTAGAACAAAGTGGATGGGCTGGCTCCCATAACATTCAGAGTGGAACTAGTAGTAGGTGTAGAAGGTACAGGAGTGGTGACAGCTGCAGCAACAGTGGTAGTGGACTTAGCAATACTTCCAGACCCTTTATCCTTCTTCTTTTCTGGATGCAATATCCAGCAAAAGTCATCCAAGTGGCCACTGGGGCAACACTTCATGCATGTGTAGCAATTCAATTTGGGTTTGCCATATGAGGTGAGGCCAGTGGAAGGTGTGAAGGGGTTAGTGGCCAAAGGGGTCAAAGCTGTTTGTGGTGGTGCATGCTGTGTGACTGAAAGTATGGACCCTGAGGTTCCAGTGAGGTGATCAGCCTTGTTGATGATGCACATGCACATGTCTTCCAGGGTCATGTCATTTAGAGTATCATTACTTGCAATGAAAGCTGAGACAATGTTGGACCAGGAGTCAGGCAGTGCAGTTAGCATGATGATGGCAAAATTGTTATTGCTTAGTGTTCATCCACGGTCCACCAGCTGGATTCATGCAAGTTTAAGTGTGTCAATTTGACTCTGAAAGGATGTGTGAGTAGAAAACTTGAAGGTTTGAATCTCCCATAGCTTTGTGAATGTTGCAACTGCACCTGGGGTACCATATTCACATTTTAGGATGGTCCAGTTTTGTGATGTGGTGTTGTCATCAGATATGAGGTGTGCATGTATTGTGCCAATGTACAGTCCTATGTATGCTGTTGCAAGGTTGTCATCTTCATCCCACTTGGATCTTTCTTCCTCATTGAGGACATCAGTTTTGTCGAAGCATACAGTCATTTTTACTTCACCACTTGCAGAGGTTTCTGTGTCCATGATTTTTTGATACTTTGGTACAGGTTTTTTGGTTACGATGACCTTCCATGCACCTATAATGATTAGTGCATGCTTGACTAAGGTTAACCATGTTTTGTAGTTGTTGGTTCCATTGAGTGGTGGAATGTTGGTTTTTGGGAGAGGTGTTGCATTTGCAGTGGTGGTGAGTGACAAGATGATGATTGTGATGCTGATGTAAGCTAGTGTGCAAGTGGTGTTTGCTCCTGTGCACTGGGCAGGGCCCATAACCTGTGCATGCAGGGCATGGGAGACAACCACTATGATGATGAATGACATTGTGAAAATGTAGGAGATGGCTAGTAGCCAGAGGGTAAGAGGCAGGTGCATCCTGCAGCAGGGAGTATAGGTAGTTACCAGCACAGTAGGGTGTGGTAACATGGTTCAAGTACACTGCAGGGTCAGTGTGAGGAAGTATATGAGTGGGGTAAGAAGATACTCACTCAGACTTAGATGTAGGATGTCTGAGGAGCATGTATGTGGTGTTCCCATGTTATATACTGTATCGTGATAAGGTTATGGCAGAGAGTGTAGGTGAAGTACAATGGCTACTATAAAGGGGAGGGACACGTGTCATCCTGGAGAAGTGGGTGGAGTGTGAGTGCTCAGACATGCAGTAAGTAGTCTGAGGAGTAGAAGAGTCCAGAGTGATGAAGTGCTTATGTATGCATGTAGGTAAAGCCAAGCAAAAATGTATGTGTGTGCACCAAAGGTCAACACCATGGACAGTTTAGTAAGCTAGCACCATTTGTGTACCCTTGCATAGTAAAGTAATTTCTCAGTTGTAGATTGGTTTGATGTGATTGATGACCCATGCTGACCAATACATACTGAGCACAAGGTCCTCTGTATCCTGCAAGCCATTGTATCAGACACTGATGAACTGCTCACCTCAGAGGTAGCTATATGCATGTGGACAGTTGTGAAAGCAAGCCACTGATCACAAATGTGGCAGGTCACTCACAATTCAATTGGCATCCTGTCCACAGAGAACCACAAAGTCTGGTCTGATTTGTGCAACACTCTTGCACATGACCACAACAATGAGGAGTATCTGTGCATCATTGACAAAGCCCTGTTCATAGTCTGTCTCAATGACACTGCACCCAAGAATGTCACAGAGATTTGCAGCAACTTCCTTTGTGGGACCTACAAACTTAAGGATGGCATCCAAGTCAGCATGTGTATTAACAAGTGGTATGACAAGGTAGGGCATATCCTATTACCAACCCTGACAATCAGATGCTAAATGCCTTTTCAGTTGCAAATCATAGTTTGTGCAGATGGTGCAGCTGGTGCAGCTGGAACAAACTATGAGCATACTGGTGTCAATGGGCACATTGTGCTAAGGCATGAGCACCTTGACTGACACTCACATTACCTGTTGACATGATTATCAGATTTGCTGCAGACATATTCACAGAAGGTCTGATGCTCTTAGCATGCTCTATCAACCTGTCTGCCCTACAGTGCAGTGCACCCTCCTGCACTATCTAGTGAGTACAGTGACACATCACCCAGGAAGCTTGAGTGGACACTCACACCAGAGTTACACACAGGCATTTATTTTGTGAAGATGCACCTCAGTGACCTGATCTGCCAGAATCACTGTCAGGTGCTCAAGTTTAAGGGCTTTGGGAAAAACCTTATCAGGCCCTCAATGTCAGAACATACTTATTTTTCTCTTCATTTTATGATTTCTTTTACTCTTATCACTCAAGATCTACTGAAAATATCTTATCTTGTTTTATCAGATCATCAGTAGATCTTATCATGATTATCTATGACTCATATTCTCACAGTTGCTTATTGATGCTGTGCAATGCTGTGCATTGCTTACTGATACTTCTCACAGATGCTGTGCATCCTACTTACATATGCCTGTCCTACACTGACAGCACATGGTCTGTGTGCTGACCTCTTTAGTATATATAGGGCACTTCTGTAGTATGTATTTCTTTATCTTTATACATCTGAGATATCTGCCTACCAGCATGACTCATCTTAGGAGTATTGTCTCATTCCTTTGCCTCCATTCCTCTATTACACTTGTGACCTCACTGCCTAAGTGTGCACCTCACACTCAAGGAGAAGTGCACCTGGGACCTCACCCTCACCCCTGCAAAATCACTCCCCATGTGAGCCTTCATACTCTACATGTCTGGCAGGGGCATGCAGATCTTCTCCATGGGTATTGTCTTCATGCTCCTCCTCACCCCCTTCAAGAACCATCAACTCCAGTATGCCCTCCTCCACCTTTCATCCTTCTTCTCCACTGACATCCTGTCAGGATGCATTTATTTTTCTATTCATTTTGCAATTTATTTCAATCTTATCACAGTCTTATCAGATCTCAAGTAATTACTTATGACTCATTACTCATTCATCATCTAGCTGATTACTATACATTTATGACTCACATTCTCATGATCACTTATTGATGCTGTGCAATGCTGCACATTGCTTACTGATACTTCTCACAGATGCTGCACATCTTACTTACATGTGCCTGCCCTATAAGTGATAGCACATGGTCTGTGCACCAACTCATTTACTATATATACTGTACTTTGCTAGTCATGTATTCCTTAGCTTAGTACATCTGAGATATCTACTTCATAGTGAGTTAGTTTCTAGTGTTCTATCATCACCCTTTTGCCATTCTCCTCATGTGCTCTTGTGTGACCTCACTAGTCAGCATCAGCCTCACACATCCTGCCCCCAGCTTTCACACCATTTGCACCCAGCCTGGTGTCCTCCCCCTCTGCCAGCACCCTCATGACCCTCCCCCTCCAGAAGTTCACATTCACTTACCTTGCCTGCAAATCCTCACACTTGCTCTCAGCTTCTGGAAGTGCCACTCCATGAGTCTTCTCCCCACTGGCACCACCAACTGGCTCACATTCAAGTCCCATGGCATGCCCCCCAAGTGGTTGCTGCTATAGCACACATATACACATGCTGTGTGCCTGATTCACCTTCATGTTCATGTGTTGCATACAGCCTATAGTTCTGTCTTTACACTGCTGTTTAATTATTATTTGTCAGGTTCTGAAGAATAGATTTTACAACATTCTATGTGCCACCACCACCAATAGCATGTCCCTGCCTGTGTCCACTAGCTGCAGCAACATGTCTGACACCACATCCAGCAGCACTGCCACTGACAGCACCAGTATGCTGAGGCAGCAGTGAGCTCTTGTTGCTTGATGGGGGTCACAAGACAGCAGTGACTCTGATGGGTCATGCATGGGTGCACCTTATGCTGCACACTACATGGTGGGCCACACTGTTTGACCTTGACAGCACACTCAGCCAGTTCATGGGTCACAGTGCATGGTGTTTGTGCAGGTTATGGCAGGCAACTACAATTGGGAGCAACATAAGCAGGAAGTGTATTAGATCTCTGAATGGAGAGAGCAAGGGCAGCATGACTGCAGCAGTAAGATGTAATGTGAGCAACAGTAGGTTGTCACAAGGTGAAGAGAGTGTGTCAGTTGTCTGTAAGACAATGACTGAGGAGAAGTAAAGTAGTAGCACATCTTATATAGTGGAGAGAGAGATAGTTAGGGTGGAGCATGTAAATTACAGTACAAGGATGCCCATAAGTAAGTAGGATGCACATTGTCTGGAGTATTGTGTGGTGTGGGAGTAGGGCAAGAACCCCACAGGGTTGTGGAAAGGTAGGAGTGTCATAAGTATGTAAGTAGGTGTGTAAAGGATAATGCCGAACAAAAGTGTGGTAACAACATACAGATTATTCAACACATGGAGCAATTGGTGGTAGTGGTGGTGGGAGAGCATGCCACAAAAATTGAAGGAAGTTCACAATACTGGGTATGTGTATTTCTCTGGTACTACCCATATTGTGCTTGATGCCCAGTGCACCTGCAAACACACAGCTTCACCATTGTCATCATATCAAGCCAGGTGCTCAAGCCCACAAACCTGGTTGAGTGGAAGAACAAGCTGCTGCTCATGTCCACAACAGTGCATGTCATTGCTATGCTACCATTCATATCTTATACTCTGCCTGGCACAGATCTCCAACATCCTGTTCTACATCTTTGCAGCTACAGCAGAGGACAGCTTCCACAAGCCCATGCTCAACATTGCTAAGAGCAGCCTATTGGACAGTGATGAGCATTGTGCATGTATAACACCAGAAAACAACCATCAGTGACACCAGGCAAACACAGTGACATTAACATGCCACACATAATAATCATCCACAGTTGCATCAATCACACATTTGTTTAGGTGTCAGAATGCAGGACTGGGTTCAGCCAATGAGGAGCAGGACTGATAAGAAATATGGGCCAAGACATGGTCCATGGAGTTATGAGTTGCAAAGTCAGCATTTGGTGCAATTGGCACTTTTCCTGTTTCACTCATCCATTATAGTATGATACTTTATTTGTTCATGTCCAGGCTCCACTGTATTTCAAATTCCCTATGATTGACCCTACATTGTAAATTTTTTGTTTTGTTTTGTTGTGCTCCAGCCTTGGAGCTAGACTTGTATTTAGATGGTGCATTGTCTGTCCAAAACAAATAGATTTTCCCCACCCACAATTTGTCTCCCCTCTCCTGTCCAAGTCAGATTGCAAAAAGCACATTCCACTCCTCCCTCCATGTATCTCACAGTTAAGAAAGTGTGTGTACCTCATAAGATAAGTCATGTTTATTATTGTGTTGCATCTGTTGACATCCACATTACAGCTTAGTCATATCCTATTTCTTCTTTTGGACTATTACTGTACACACACATACAAATACCCTCACACATCCACTGTACAACACTTCCTTGGTCTGTGCAGACTCACAGATACTATAAGTAGTAAATAGTGATACACACAATAAATAAGAACTATTCTAGTTCCCTCTGTGCATATGACCTGTGTTTATCAGGTTATGGGCCCAGTCTTACTCATTACTCTACTCTCTCTATTCTCACAAACAATTATGCTTACTTTGAGCTCATCTCTCATCCTGCATCTTTTACTCCTACTCTATCTTGTACACCCATCACTCTCTGTGTCTGTACCCAAAATCAATGTCACACTTGAATCCACTGACAACTACCACCACTGGGCCAATGTTGTCAAATCAGCCCTCATCATTATGGGTGTATGGTACACTATCATTAAAGCCAAACCTCTCCCCATCATCTCCACCACTCACATTGAAGGAGGGCTACCAACCAATACTGTTACCAATGAAGCTGAACTCCAACTATATGAGGACAATAGTGAGATTGCCAAAGCAGTCATATTGATGCATTGTGGCATGCAACCAGCAACTGCCATCACCTCCAAAAATGTCAGTGCTGTGTAAGCATGGGAGCCGTTGAAAGGGATATATGGGAAACAATCAGCCATGGGGGCATTCATACAATTTCAATCTTTACTCACTTGCAAGTACAACATGCACACCCCATTGATGCCCCAACTTGACACACTATTGGTCATTCAAGAATGCCTTGCTGCATCTGGGGTTGACATCACTGAGCAACAGATGTGCTTTGTTCTCCTCCATGCACTCCTGCAATCCTGGAGTCACTTCACCTCATCTGTCCTCACTTCCTCTGACATTGTCCACCTCAGTCTTGGTGATATCTGTGGTCACATCCTTGATGAAGAATTGTGCATGAAGCCCATTCCCACTCTCTCTGCCTTCCTAGCTCCTTCTGCAACCTCTCAATGAAACAACAGCTTCTGCTCACACTGCAAACACTGCAACCACATGATAGAGACTTGCTGGGAACTGCATGGAATGCTGGAAGAAGTAAAGAATAAGAGGAAGGATAAAGACAAGGGGAATATAGGGGATACAGCACCTAGCATTACAATAAACCACATGTCCACCTCTGCTTCTAACATCAACACTTGCTACTATGGTGTGGACCATTGGATGCTTGACTCTGGTTGCACTGACCATATCTTGCCCCACCATATGGATTTCAACACATATGCCCTGCTCACCTTTTGGACAGTCATGGTTGGCAATGGATCCACAATCTTGTGCATCAGCAATGGCACCTGTATCAGAGAATATCAGCTACCCTCTGGGGACACAAAAACCCTACAACTATCCAACATTCTCCATGTCCTGGAAGCATCAGGATGTTTTTTGTCCATCAGTTGCCTGGATCAGGCAGGTTTTTGTGTTACCTATAGTGATGGACATTGCACAATCTCTCATGATGGAACAGTGTTCAGTGTAGGGAAGGAGGAACTTACTGGTTAGACTTACCTGCTCCTCCAACCATTCACACATATACTACACCTACTCTCCACACATGGCATCACTGTTTTGGACACCTCTCCACTGCTGTTGTCTCCTGCACTCTCCCCTCACAACTTACTGGGTTTGATTCCCCATTGTCTGACTCTGCATCCAGCCCTTGCACAGGTTGTCTGGCTGGCAAGTTTCTGCATGCATCATTTTGTCTTTCTTGCTTGCAGGCCCCTGATGTCCTTGGCCTTGTCCACAGTGACCTAGTGGGTCCTGTTGGTGCTGCTGCTCTTACCTCAGGCTCCCTATACTTTGCAACTTTCTTGGATGACTACTCTGGGTTTGGCATGGTGTATTTCCTGCATCACAAGAGTCAGTTCATTGATGCCCTATGTTCCTACCTAGTGCACATCCATACTCTTTTTTGTTGATGGCCAAAGGCTCTGCATTCTGATTGGGGTGGCAAGTATGTCAATTCTGGTGTAGAGGGCATCCTCACTGACTGTGGTGTTGAGCATCAGAAAACCATTCCTTACTTGCTGCAGCAGAATGGCCACATGGAGTGTTGGAACAGGACCATTCTTGATCACACATTGGCCCTGCTCCATGATGCCAGCTTGTCATCTGGTTTCTGGGAATACACTGTGCACACTGCAGTACATACTTATAATCTCTTGCCAGCTTGTCACCTTTGCTGGCAGTGTCCCACCACACTCTGGTCCCCCTTGACCTCTCCTCCCAATGTGTTGCATCTCCACATCTTTGGCTGCTGTGCCTGGGTGTGCCTTCCCAACCATGCATGGGGCAAGCTGGATGCTCATTTGTGGCCCCTCACATTCCTCAGGTATGAGTCAGGGACTAAGGGCTTGGTTTTTTGGGATCATGCAGCTCACTGGGCAGTCATCATGCATGATGTGGTCTTTCAGGAAGACTCTTTCCCTGCCCTGGACACCACCTCCACTCCCACCATCTTTGATGTGTTCCCTCCTCCCTTGGCCTGCTCTGACCCAAGCAATGACAGTGATGGCACCTCTTCGGATGGTGGTGATGCTGCCTCTTCCCATAGCAGTGATGACAACAACAACAATAATGGTGATGGTGGCCATGGCAGCACTGTGGGTGATGATCCTGTGGCTCTTGGTGTTGGTGATGCACTGCATGCTCCTGCTCCTTCTGTGCCTCCTCCTGTCACCATTGCATGGACTGAGTCTCCTCTGCCTGCACCTCCACTAGTCACTCCTCCCTGTGTGGCTCCTGCTCCCATCACTCCTCCATGGATTTGTGTGTGTCATATGGTGTGTCTTGACAATGCTCCTCCTCCAGCCTGGCTTTGTCCTCCTGCTCCTTCTCCAGCTCAGCAGTCTACTCACAGCAGGAGTGCTGATGGTGTCAGGTGCCATTTTATGATGCATTTATCTCTTTATTCATTTTTACTTTCTTTTCTGTTTTCCTTTGATTAGATTAGATATGATCATCTTATCTCTTCATCTTATCTGATCATATCTAATCCTTATCTACTTACATTCCTTTGGCCTAGACTATGAGGTCATACCATGAGGTAGTGGCATGGTACCATACTTACTGCGGGTTGTACTGTAGTGGTCTGCCCTAGAGTAGCTGCGCTGGTCCATGTGCGTTATCTTAGAGTATATAGATAGCTGTAGTATAGTGAATATACTCCAGCTAGTTATGGCTGGATTTCCTCTTCTATTGAGTGATCTTTAGTTGAGTGTGCCCAGTCTCCCACCTTTAGGGATATATGTAGACTCCGGTCTCATAGATGGGGCCATGCCTGGCCTATGTCACTTGCAGTGTCTCACCTGTCATCCCAATCATTTCCTCAACAGCACCTATGACCCCCATGAGTTTGTGGACATCCTTGGTGAGGGGGGGTTGGATGACAGTGGAGATGATGTGTTTGCAATTCCTCAAGCCAGGCCTTCACTCTCTGCCATTCTTTCCCACACCATCTCACATGATCCTCTCACTCTCAAACAAGCACTCTCTGGCCCAGACAGCAACTCATGGCACCCTGCATGTGATGAAGAACTAGCATCCCTACAAAGGTTGCACACCTGGGACCTAGTCAACCTTCCTCCTGGCCAGAATCTTGTAGGAAATAAATGGGTATTCAAACATAAAGCTGATGCATGATACAAGGCACAACTTGTTGTGAAAGGGTATATGCAAGTTCACAGCATCGATTATATGGAAACATTCTCTCCAGTAGCATGGATTGAATCACTATGTACCCTCCTTGTGATTGCAGCCCTAGAAGATTGGGAAGTGTGCTCTATGGATGTCAAGTCCACATTCCTCAATGGTGACCTGGATGAAGAAATCTACATGGAACAGCTGCATGGATTTGTTATCCCTGGTACAGAAGGAAAGGTGTGCTGTCTCTTGAAAGCCATCTATGGGTTGAAACAAGCATCAAGGCAATGGCACCACAAAATGCATGGCTCACTGCTTGCCCTCTCATCCACTTGTATGCTTTCCAACTCCAGCATTTACGTCTCCACATCCTCCACACAGCCCCTCATCATAGTACTCTATGTGGACAACATCACTATTCTGGGAGGGTCTCTAGAGGAGGTTGAAGCATGCAAAGCTGTCTTACAATCCATCTTCCAAATGACCAATCTGGGAGAAATCAAGTCATATCTTGGACTGCAAGTCACTCAGGACCACTCACAATGCATTCTCAAAATAGATCAAGAAGTGTACCTTGTCGATGTCCTTGATCACTTCCAGATGCAGGACTGCAATCCATCCTCAACTCCACTTCCTCCTGGCTCTGCCCTCACTGAAGCACCAACAGACTACTCAGTGCCACTTCTGCTTCACAATGAATATCAACAACTGATAGGGTCTCTGTTATATGCTTCCATCATCTCCAGGCCTGACATATCCTTTGCCATCATGAAGCTGTCACAGTTCCTATCTAATCCCTTGCCACTTCATCTCTCCCTTTCCCAACACATACTCTGCTACTTGAAAGGCACCATTCACCATAAATTTCACTACAGAGGGAACCCAGGATCTGGCATAGTAGGATATTCAGACTCTGACTGGGTGGCAGATCATGATGACAGGAAGTCTGTTGGGGCATACACCTTTCTACTTGGAGGAGGAGCCATAGCATGTGCTTCATACAAACAGCACACCATGTCTCTGTCTTCAATGGAGGCTGAATACATGTCCCTTTCACAGGCAGCAGCCCAAGGCATGTGGCTATGCTCTTTGTTGAAGGAAATAGGTTTTACTTTCAGCTTCCCTCTTCTACTATACAGTGATAACAAGGGTTCTATCAATATCACTACTAAGCCCATCATTACTTGTGGTACCAAACACATCAATATCTGCCATCATTACATTCATGAATGCCTCTCCTCTGGTGCTATAGCTGTTCAACACTTGCCTTCCTCACTTATTACTGCAGACATTTTGACTAAAGCTTTGCCACTTCCTCTTTTTTCTCTTCATTGTCTTGGCCTTGGTCTCATTACATGTGTACCCAGCATGGGGGGGTGTTGACATCCACATTACAGCTTAGTCATATCCTATTTCTTCTTTTGGACTATTACTGTACACACACATGCAAATACCCTCACATGTCCACTGTACAACACTTCCTTGGTCTGTGCAGACTCACAGATACTATAAGTAGTAAATAGTGATACACACAATAAATAAGAACTATTCTAGTTCCCTCTGTGTGTATGACCTGTGTTTATCAGCATCTGCATTGCATTTTGTTTTGTGTTCTTTTCTGCATTGCATTGTGATATTACTGTGCTGTGTTGCATCTACCACTGTGTGGCCATTGTCATGATTATTGTGTCACATCTGTGTTATATCTCCCTTCTGTCACCCTGTCACATTGCAATGTTGCATTATTGCACTTAACTACTAACTTCTACTACTTTGGTGTCTAGAGGATCTTACAACTTGCACCCCTTGGCAATTGTTGTAGTTGTGGTTGTAGTTTCTGCCATCACCATACCACAGCACATATCAATGGTCTTAAGGGAAGTTTGTGATAACTATACCCCTGGCAACAAGGTAGTTGTTATGCACTTGATAAGTGTGGTCAATGTTCCTGATGATGATGAAGAGAGGGATCAATGAGATAGTGATGAGGATGATACCACCAATGACTAAATGAGGATCCAGAGTGACAAGTTTAGGATGTCTTAGCAATGCTTAGAGTGACTTAGAGATCTTAGACTTAGTTCTTAGACTGTAATGAGGTGAGGGTGAGCTTAGATCAAGTGCAGTAGAGGAGAATCCTGAGATTGTGAGGTTGACAAGACTGGGGTTTAAGACCACCAGGCTTGTCCCTACTTGTACAAAACAGATCATTCTAAAGATAGTACAAGTAAATAAGGTTCACTGATCAACAATGATTGCACAGCAATCAACAAGATCATATGGCCAAGTTGTGTCCATGGTGAACTAAGGTAAATGTAGCCACTAGCATGAAATGAACAAGAGACAAACAGAGGTAAATAGAGACAAGATAGGATGAGTCCTTGCTAATTGTATAGTGATAGTCCTTAGCAAGTAAATGTAAATAAATAAATAAATAAAGATAAAAGATAAAGGAGCTTTATAGTACTTGGAGTAAAACTCACAGCACAGTATGTAAATACTGTAGTACTGTAAAGGAGAATGAGTCCTTACTGTAAGCTGGAGCTAAGCTCAACAACTGTAGTTAATACTACACTTATAGTAAGATAAAGAAGAAAAAAGAAAAAGAAAAACAAGTCCATTATGAGGTGCCAAAGCAAGTGCCTCATAACAAACATGTGGTGCAAGCTCTGGGATGAGCTCACACCCTGTCTGATGTTGTCATCTATGTGAGGCTGACACAAAGCCAAAGCCGAACAATTGGAAGAATACTAAAAACAAAGGATGATTGCACTTAAGCTAGCGGATATCCCAGATGATCAGAACTGGAGAGTAAACCACTAGGAGTCCTATGTATATATAGTACCCTAGAGTGTGCACAGACCATGCAGTACAGTATAGGGCCAGAGAATGAGAGAATGAAGTAATGACATCATATCTAATAATAGAGGGGACATGTCAGTGCTGACTGAGGCTCTGCAGCAACTGTGGGAGTGATTGGTGATATTCTGCAGCAGGTGTGAGAGAGATTGGTGAGCATACACAGTAAGTGTGAGAAAAGGAGTCATAACTAAATATAGAACAGGCCGATTGGAGATCGGACGACATACACATCATTGGCTGATAAAGATGAAGAGAAAGAGTACATGACTGTGGAAATCACTTCGATAGATCAGGAGCGATTGTAAGATCTATGATGATATAGACATAAGAAAATAGAGAAAAATGAAGAGAAAAATAGAGAAAATAATAGTGGCCTGACAAATACCCCCTTCGTAAGGTGAGATGTCTCAATGAGCAAAGAATGGAGATGAACATGCGTGGCAAATATCTTCTCCTTCCATAGATTTGAAAGGAATGCCAGCAAAGAGTGATGGAGAAAGAGGGATGATGGATGACGACTTGGGTAATTCTTTCAAGTCTTCATAAGATTTGGGAGTAATAACTCCATCATCATCTTCATCTGTGAAATCATCTTCATCATCAATGATGCCAAAAGGTACTTCCTCATATCCTTCATCAAGAACTGGTGGAGTGGGGATAGGTGTTTCTTCATGAAGTTGTCAAGCATAATGTGGTTGGGCCATCATCTCAGGTGAATATTCCATCTGATAAAGGGAATAAATGGCTACTGAATGTATTGCTTGAGGATGTTCTTTATGGTACCTCTTGAGCATATCAGGAACATCTTCCATCAATACTGAAGCAGGTTCCCAAGAATTTTCCTCAGCAGGGTAGTCCTTCCATTTGACCAGATATTGAACTTTACCACGAGAAAGATGACTGTTGAGAATTTCTTTGACTTCATATTCTTCAATACCATTTTTGATGATAGGAGGAGGAGGGGGATGAATTTCTCATTCAATGATGACATCTTTGATGAAAGGGCGAAGTTTGACAACATGGAAAACTGGATGAATCTTCATGGTCTTGGGGAGTTTAAGACAATATGCGTTATTTGAAAGTACTTCAAGTACTTCATATGGTCCAAGACATTTGTGATCCAATTTCTTCATGGGTCTGCCTGTGTCAATATTGGTGGCTTCAAGCCAAACCTTATCTCCAATGGCATAAATGGGAGTTTTGCCTTGGTTTTCATCATAAAACTTCTTCATATCATCTGCTGCCTTCTTCAATGCCACTTCTGCTTCTTCTCTGATATGTTTGAGCCCTGCTACAAACTTGTCCACTGAATTAATTCTAGTAGACATACAAGGTTCATGGCCCATTTGAGGATCTTGTCCATAATTCAGCATAAATGGTGAGTATTTTGTTGCTGAATGGATGTGATTGTTGTAAGTGAATTCTGCCATAGGCAACCAGCTTGCCCAATCGTTTTGTTGATGATTAATAAAGATGTGGAAATATTGCTCTATTTCTTGATTTATCCACTCTGTTTGTCCATCTGTTTGGGGATGATAAGCTGTGGACGTAGCTGTTTGAATCCCCAATAAACGATTTAATTTGCACATGACTTGTGACGCAAATTGAGGTCCTCTGTCTGATAAAACCTTTTCTGGGAGACCATGATGTTTCCAAACATGATCTCTCATAAGGTGTGCCACTCCTTCTGCTGTAATCATCACTGTTGTTGGAATAGCATGAATCATTTTGGTGAAACGATCCATGACCATGAGAATTGAATCATTGCCTTGACTTTCAGGCAATTTGACAATGAGATCTGTAGAAATGATTTGCCAAGGACGTGAAGGGATTTCATTAGGTGTTAACTCTCCTTGTGGTTTTGTAGGGAAAGTCTTTGTCCTTTGGCATAAATCACATCCTTTGACATATTTCTCCATGTATGATGCCATGTTTGGGAACCAGAAATGTCGTCAAACCATTTCCAAGGCTTTCTTGTATCCTGGATGTCCTGCAAGAGGTGAATCATGGCAGGTCTTCATCAGTTCAGCATACATTGTTTCTGGGACATAGAGCTTCCCATTGTAGAAAAGTGTCTTCTTTTCATCTTCACTCCATCTTGCAAATACTGCAGTTTTCCTCAAGTCTGCATCCAACTTGTCCCAAACTTTGTAGTCATGATCTTCTTTGTGTGCATCCATGATTTTCTTCAATATAGGAGGGCTGAGTGCTGCAAGGGAAATTTTGTGTTTGAAAAATTCCAGTTTGAGCAAGATGACGTTCTTGTTGTCATCTTCTACCCCCTTCTTATGGTCCAAATGTCTCAAGAGGAGATCAGGGTGAACATTGGCAGAGCCCAGTTTGTGAACCATATCGATCTGGAAGTGAGACAAGTAAAGAGACCAATGAGCTTGACAACAGTTAAGTTTCTGGGCCATCATGAAGTATTCTAAGTTCTTGTGGTCAGTGATGACTTGAACGGGGTGAATGGAACCTTTGAGGTAATGACGCTGGGCTTCCAGAGCATGAATGACAGCCAACATCTCCTTGTTGTATATGTCGTAATTACACTCAGCAGGCGACAAACCCTTACTGAGGAAAGCAACAGGGTGCCACTTGTTATCCTGTCAAAGCTGTGAAAGAACCACACCAGTGGCATAACCAGAACTATCCACTTCAACTCTGAATGGATACTTCTCATCTGGAAAAACCAAAACTGGCTCAGAACACACAGCATCTTGTAAATGAGTGAATGCCAACTGTTGTTCATCGTTCCAATGCCACTTGACATCTTTCTGCATAAGTTCATTCAAGGGTTTAGCAATATTAGAAAACCCAAGAATAAAATGGTGGTAAAAGTTGCAGAAGCCCAAAAATGAGTGGACATCATGAAGGTTCTGTGGAATTGGCCAATCTTTGATACCCTGTACCTTGACTGGATCCATAGCAATTTTGTCAAAAGAAATCTTTAGGCTGAGGAAATCGATGGATGTTTGTTCAAATTTGCATTTCTCTGGTTTGAGATAGAGTTTATTATCTGTGAGTATTTGAAGAACTTCCTGTGTGACCTTGTGATGTTCTTCCAATGTTGCTGTAAATATCAGGATATTGTCCATATAGACCACCACAACTCCTCATAAGATAAGACCACAGAACAAGTGGTTCATCATTGTTTGGAAAGTGGCAGGGCTGTTGCAGAGGCCAAAGAACATAACCAAAGGTTCGAACAAACCTTTGTTAGTGACAAAGGCAGCTTTCCATTCATCACCGTCTTTGATCCTAACATTGTTGTAGCCCCAACGAACATCCATTTTTGTGAAGTACTGCACTCCACAAAGTCAATCAATCAATTCCAAAATAAGAGGAAGAGGATAACTGTTCTTGATTGTCATATCATTGAGCTTGCAATAGTCTTGAACAGGTTGAAGATCTCCAGACTTCTTTTTGATAAAGAAGAAAGGTGATGCCATGGGAGATTTCAAAGGACGAATATGACCGCTTTTCAAGTTATCTTCAATAAACAATTCCAATTGTTTTTGTTCATCCAAGGAAAGATTGTAGACTTTACCAGCCAATGGTTTTGCACCTGGTTTAAGTTCAATAGCGTGATCCCAAGGACATCTTGGAGGAAGAGAATCAAAAGCTTCTTTGTCAAATACCTGTCTGAAATGATGATATGCTTTGGGTACAATATCTTCGAAATTCTTCTTCAACTTCTTCTTTTCCACTTCAATAGTGAGTTCTTGGCTAATATTTTGAATGGATGCCTCCATTTCCTTCTGATTGATCATAACCATCAATATCCAATCTCCTTCTTCTTTGGCTGCAATTCTTTCTTCAGCTTCTTGATGTATAGTTTGACTTTGCTGCTTCATCAACTTTTTGTTTGACTTCCAGACTTGTCTGTCAGCTTTGAGGCATATTTCGCATCTGCATGGGCATCTTGTGAAGTGTATTTTTCCCTGTAACCAGTCAATTTCAGGATTATGGATTTTCAACCATGATTCTCCAACAAGGTGCCCAAATTACAGACTGCAAAAGTAGCCCGTTCAGTATGGCCATCAATAGTCATAATAAAGTCAATCATCTCTTCAATAGATCCTCCTTGATTGAGTGATCCATCAACATTGTAAACAGGAATAGGTTTTGCCAATTTTTTTGTGTTTAAGTTGTTTTTCTTGACAAATTCTTTGTCGACATATAATCCTGTGGCTCCTGAATCAAGAAGAGCATCAACTTCTAAAATGGCCCCTGTAACCACTGTTTTGATTTTGAGTTTCATTTCAGGGAAATTGGTGACATCAAATAGTGTTCTTTGGACATATTCCTTTTTCTCCACAGGAGGAATAACCTGTTGCACTTGAGGTTTCGCTTCAGACTGAGAGCAAGACAGAACAATGTGTGTTAAATAAATTTGAGTACAAGTATTGAGACGATCAACGTCCATATCATCAGTCTGAAGCATAGAAAACCTATTATAGGACAGTGAACTTGTGCTCAGTTCCTGTCCAATCCAAAACCCAACTGCTGTGCTCCACTCTTTGAGCCATTCAGATCATTTAGTCAGAGACCATGTGCCTGAAACTCCTTCTGCATCTCAGCCAAGAAGTCTGCTTCATTCAGTGTATGCATCTCCTGAAGGGTCCTCACATTCCCCCTTCATTGTTGTTGTTGCCCCTGAGGGCACCTTGGCTCGGGACATTCTCTTGCGAAATGTCCTTCTTTGCCACAATTGAAACATAGCCAAGGGTGTGGTCCTCTGGCTCTGTCGACATCCATAGGTTCTCCTGCAGGTGCAGCTGTAGAAGTGAATTGGTGAGGGGTGAAGTTACACTGTTGTTGCCCCTGTTGTCTTCCATATTGCTGCTGCTGCATCTGTCTTTGTCCCCAGGTCGACTCAAAGTTCTGCATATCTTGATATGCATATGCCCTGACTCTTGCTCATCTGATCCATCCTTCTAGATCACCAGGGAGAGGTGTCTCGACATAACAAGACTGGAGAAGGGGACAATTCATCCCTTTCTTGAACAATGTGCATAATGCGCCATCATTATATCCAGATGCTGTTTTGTATAGGAAGAATTCAGTGATGTATTCCTCTATATGATGACTCCCCTGTGAAATAGTAGTCAGTTTTTGCTGTGCCATTTGCTCTTTGTTATGATCTCCAAAGGTAATCTTCATCATTGTTAAGAGCTCATCGAAGTTTTTGAATGGCTCTTCATATTTGCAAGGTTCTACTCTGTAGGCCTCCATATCTTGTAAGACTCCTTTCTTCCATTCTTCTGCATATCCTCCTTTGATGTAGGACAATATAACCATTACCTTGTCTTCATCTTTATATTCTGGATGTGCCCAAAGAACAAGGTAGATTTGATCCAAAAATGATTGGAACTTCTTTTTGTCACCATCAAAAGGAGTTGGTTCTGTGATGCAAACCTTGGGAAGGTGGACATGGGGTGGGAGGCCTGTTCCTGGCCTGGAAGAGTGACCTCCTTCTCCTGATGCTAGGCATGTCATCAGATCCATCATTGCTTGTTGTTGCTGCACCAGCAGCTTCTGTTGATTCTCTATTATCTTCATCATCTCCCCAAAANGTGGTTCATGCTCTTGATCCATAAGAGCAAATGGAGCAGCAGATGGAGGTACTAGAGTTGCTGCTAAGGCTGTACCAAGACTGTTGATTTCAGATTCTAAGCACTGTGACGTCAACAGTTCTTGATCTCCTAAACTCGCAAATCAATTCCTCGAGTGAGATTCTGGCTCTTTGCTGTCTTCTCTGTGTGTTGGTGGAGATGGTTGTCTCCTGCTCCAAGCATTCCACTGGTTGTCTTGAGACAGATTGACTGATGATCTGTCTGATGATTTCTATAAGTGTTCCAGTACTTCTGTAGTTGAGCGATGTCAAGTCAATGGCACACTCAGTCATAATACAGAAGCACTATATTCTTCAATAAAATGCATGGATGATAATATAGACAAACACAAAAACAATGAAGACTTTGAAGAGAGATATGTCTACACTAGTATGTAGACATTTGAGGACCCCCTGCAATGTAAGATGCAAAATGATGATGGGGATTAATGTGAAAAGCATGATTGGGGTTAGCTCCTAATTCTAGGAGGATGGGGGGAGGGACAAGGGAGGGATCATTGTAGTATTGATAAAGCAGAGATCTGAAAAAGGTAGGAGGGTATTTAATACGATACCTCCTGTCCTGATTCTTCCACCACTCTGATCTTGGATCTGGAAAAATCCAGAAAGGGAACCACTCGTAGTTTGTCACAGGTTTGTTGCAATGTTGGATGATGATGTGTGTGTGCCAAGCAAGAAGGTGATGTCTGAGATGGAGGTGAGTGGTGGAGGGGTGGGTGATGGGAAGGAGTGAGTAGAAATTGACGTTTAGACCTTCGTCTAAAAGACATTCTGTTCTAGAGCAAGTATGGAGGGGATGAAGGTGGCATGTAGAAGGGGTGGGTGGTCCCTGAGCTGTCAGAAGACCCACCAAGTTCCCAGGAATCTGTGTATTGTACAAGGTTCTCCCAGAACATCCACGATTGCATATTGACCATTCTACTCCAAGTGTCCACCACGTGCATGCTGTGGAGGATGTCACTGGGTGCAAGGTGGAGGTGTAGGGGGTGAACACTATAACAACCCACAATGATTTGAAGAGTAGAAGAGGGTGAGCAAGGGACATAGACTTTAGTCCACAAGCTACAGATACACTCACTCTTGTGTTTCTGCCACTTGCAGTGTTGACAGAAATGGAGAGGAGGATGAGGGAAGAAAAGTTGGCAATAGAAATGCTTCTGTTCTCATTTGGGTTTGTGAATGAAGCCTATGGTGTAGAAAGGATTGCAGACAAATTGGTGGTGGAAACACCTGTCTGCAGGAAAGGGAGGAAGAGGAAAGGTGTGGCAGGGGAGGAAGTTCTGATCAATTGTGAGGCCAACGCAAAGCCAAAGCCAAACAATTGGAAGAATACTAAAAACAAAGGACAATTGTGCTTAAGCTAGCAGATATCCCAGATGTATTAGAGTATAGTAAATAAAAGAAGAGAAGAGTACTGTACCTAGTGGATATCCCAGATGATCAGAACTGGAGAGTAAACTGCTAGGAGTCCTATGTATATATAGTACCCTAGAGTGTGCACAGACCATGCAGTACAGTATAGGGCCGGAGAATGAGAGAATGAAGTAATGACATCATATCTAATAATAGAGGGGACATGTCAGTGCTGACTGAGGCTCCACAGCAACTGTGGGAGTGATTGGTGATATTCTGCAGCAGGTGTGAGAGAGATTGGTGAGCATATGCAGTAAGTGTGAGAAAAGGAGTCATAACTAAATATAGAACAGGCCAATTGGAGATCGGATGACATACACGTCATTGGCTGATAAAGATGAAGAGAAAGAGTATGTGACCGTGGAAATCGCTTTGATAGATCAGGAGTGATTGTAAGATCTATGATGATATAGACATAAGAAAATAGAGAAAAATGAAGAGAAAAATAGAGAAAATAATAGTGGCCTGACAATCTACTCTAAGATGTCACATGTCATAAACACAAGACAGTGCACTCTACCACTCCCTTTATTTTATTTTAATTTCTTTGTTTTTCTTGATTTCTTATGGTTTTAATATATTGTAAATACAACCCACCATTGTTAAACAAAGTATATACTTACATAAGCATAACCAACTCCTAACATAACAATGAACATTCGTTACTTACCTCAGATATACCAATGGTACATATGGGTAATTGATGATGTCATTCCTTCTTTCATTCTTTTATTACATCTTCTCTGATCCTCAATCAGATCCTATTGGCAAATTACCTTCCTAGAATACTTTACAATCCTGTCTTATATCCCACTGCCTCAGACTGACTAATTGACTCTTATATCTAGAGAAGGCTATATGCCTGCCCTAACCAGTACAGTACATATATGTTTTACCATTATTACCTTAGAACTTTAGCTAATCCTCTTGTTGTTTGGCTACCCAGTCTATGATGGCATGAAGTTCAGTGCAGCAGTTGTACCTAGGCTGGATCACTCCACTCAAGGAGGATGAAAGGGCAATGGTGGGTAGAGTGAGGGAAGAAGAGCCAGAAAAGCTAGAAGGAACATCATGATTGCAGAATATGTGCAAACAAGGAGTGTGCCCCAATACATGATGAGGGAGAGACTGAGTAGTTGACTGGTAAGTAGTGTCCCAGACAGAGTCCCTAAATACCTAATGGAATTGCACACAGACTAGCTGGGATGTATAGTATGGCATGCATGATCTTACATATGACAAGGTGTGAGAGAGATTGGTAAGTACTCTAACATGAGGTGAGTCAGGTGATATAGGGAGCACACAGGAAAGCTGAAGAAAAGACAACAGTCTACTGGTGTCTCTGACAATAAGATTCCCTCTTACCTGCTCACTGTGTGTCCTGGCCAGACACTCTCTGAATCTGTTCCTTGTTTTCCCTGATTACTGAAAGGCTTGCAATTCTCTCTCATATAAGGGGGGAACCCTTGTCCTTATCAGAAGCATTCTGACTATGTACTGAATCTTGGTAGTACACTCCAAGATCCCTTGCCCATAGGATTCAGCCACTGTTATGAGGCACTTGCTTTGGCACCTTGTAATGGTTTTCTTTTCTTTTTTCTCTTTTTCCTTTCTTATATTTTACTTACTATAAGCATAGTATTAACTACAGCAGTGAGCTTAGCTCCTACTTATAGTAAGGACTCATTTATTTTCTCTTTATAGTACTTAAGTATTTACTTACTTAAGTGTGAGCTTAGCTCCAAGTACTATAAAGGCTTATCAATTTCATTTTATCTTTCTATATTTATTTACATTTACTTGCTGAGGACTATCATTATACAATTAGCAAGGACTCATCTTATCTTGTCTCTGTTTACCTTTGTTTATCTCTTGTTCATTTCATGCTTGTGGCTACATTTACTTTAGCTTACTATGGATGTGACTTGGTCACATGATCTTGTTGATTGCTGCACAATCATCATTGATCAGTGAACCTTATTTACATTTACTATTCTTAGAACTCCAGTTTTGTATATATAGTTGAAAGTCTGGTGGTCTTAAACCCCAGTCTTGTCAACTTCACAGTCTAGGGATTCTCTTACACTGCACTTGACCTAAGCTCACTACAATCTCACATTCTCTAAGAATTAAGTCTAAGATCTCTAAGTCACTCTAAGTGTTGCTAAGACATCCTAAGACCATCCAATAGGCCACTCTTAGCAGGGCAGGTGGGGCAGGGGCACTGGAGATGTGGGCCATGAGGGGAGGGGAGTAGTAGTTCATACTAATTTGGAACATGATGTGACTTCCTGAAATATAGGTGGAAGGGGTGGTCAGGTGATTCCTGAATTTGTATAGGTCAATGCCTATGCTGTGCAGTGGTCTAGGTGCACTAGGTTAAAGTTTGTGGAAGTCATCTATTGCCTTCTGGGCATTTCACAAATTCCCTGCTAGTTCTCATGTATTGTCTGATTCTGGGCACCCTTTCCATTTTATGTGATAATAGATTCATCCATTCTTTTGCACCTTTGATCCAATAATTGTCTCTATTTCAAATTCTGATTTGCCTTTGACTAATTCTGGTGGGGTTTTGTGTAATTGGGGCCATGTTGGGGTGTTTCCTTGAATGGTGTAAGAAGGGTGATGTGAAACACAAGATGTATCTTCCATTTAGGTGGAAATTTGAGCCAGTAATTGACAGGTCCAAGGACCTTTTTGATGTGGAAGGGTCCAAAACATTTTGGTGCTAGTTTCATTTTCAGGTAGCAGAGTTTGAGGTTTTTTCCATCTAACCATACTTGATCTCCTTTGTATGTGACAAATATTTGTCATGGGATTCCTTTGTTATTCAATTGGTTAATTTCTAGCTTGTTACTACATCTCTGATTCTTGTTATTTGTTGGATTCAATTTTCTGCTTGTATGTGGGTGTTGATGGGTTTGATTGTAAATCTGGGTTTTTATCCCATAAGGATTTTGAATGGAGATTTTTGCATGGTGGAGCATATGCAGTTATTATGGGAAAATTCTGTGAATGGAAGCATTTCAAGCCAGTTCTCCAGAGATTGACCTCCTATTGCTCAGAGATATTGTTCAACTTCTTGATTGACATGTTCAGTTTCTCCATCTGACTGTGGGTGATAAGTGGTAGACATTGCTGAGGCAATTCCTAATGCTTTCCAAATTTCTTGGGTTACTTTGGAAGTGAATTGGGGTCTTCTGTCTGATATGATGTTTTCTGGAAGACCAAATCATTTCCATGTGTTGTCTAGGAATAGTTGTGCTGTTTCAGTTGTGGTGATGGTCTTCTTGCATGGCATAATGACTATTGCTTTTGAGAATTTGTCAACTATTACATTTATCAAGTTATATATGTTGACTTCTGGTAGGTCTGGTATGAAATTGGTGTGAGCGCAGGTATGAGCCAATGAGGGAGAAGAAGAAAAAGACAAGGTAAGATGTGGTGTGCACTAGGACACAGAGTGGGGAGGCGTGGGGAGGCATGGTATGACATTGTAGAAATAATACCATAGAGCTACAGAAAGTGGGGAGCATAGTATAAGTAGTGTGTGCTGAACTGAGTTCAGGCGGTGTGTAAATGCGGGGTTGTAAGTGGGGGTGTAGTACGTGCTACACAAACATGGGTAAGTGGGTCTAGAATGGTCTAGAGCGTTCTATAGCATGGTAATGAGGTCAGTAAGTAAGTAGAACGTGCGTCAGTAAGACGTAAAGAAGACATGTGTAAGTAAGTAGAGCAAAGCTGAACAAGTACCATCAGTATTTCCAACAATTGGGAGTGATGTGTTGCTGTAAGACGGCTGTCCTACATATCCCTGTAAGGGAGACCAGTGTGCACTAGACTAAGGATCACTCCAAAGAATAGGATAAGCCAGCCATAACAAGCTGGAGTATATTCAGCTATCTACCAAAGACTATATACTACAGCTATAAGCGCATGGACCAGCACAGTAACTATAGGGCAGGTCTACAAAGACAATACCCGCTGCTAAGAGCAGCCTATTGGACGATCTTAGGGAAAGTCTATATTGATACTCCTGGTAACTGGAGGTTGAATTCATGCTTGGTACACGTAATAGAAGTTCCTGATGACAATGAAGATTGGGATCAATGATGTTGAAAGGAGGATAATTCCACCAATGACGATTTGAGGATCCAGAGTAATGAGATGTAGGATATCTTAGTGACACCCTTAGTAGTGTGACTTAGAGATTCTAGATTTAGTTCTTAGAGAGAGATCGAGTTTATAGTGAGCATAGATCAAGTGCAGTATAGGAGAATCCCTAGATTGTGAAGTTGACAAGACTGGGGTTTTAAGACCACCAGTTTGTCAACTATTTATACAAAACTAGCGATCTAACTATAGCAAAGTTGCGCAGTAATGCACAGTAAGTAAACGGTAATGCGCAGTAAAGCGCAGTAAAGTGCAGTAAGTACACATCCATGTGATATAAGTGGCTCAGCCACAAATGCGAAGTGAACATAAGATAAACAACTGTAAATAAAAGCGAGAATGTAAAGTCCTTGCTAATTGTATAGTAATAGTCCTTAGCAAGTAAATGTTATAATAAATAAAGAAAAATAAAAGAAAAAGATAAGTCTAATATAGTATTTGGAGCTAAGCTCACACTTAAGTATGTAAATACTTAAATACTATAAAAGAGAAAAGAAAAGAGAGTCCTTACTAAGTAAAGTGGAGCTAAGCTCACACTTGTAGTAATGATACTACACTTTACTAGAGTAAGTAAGATAAAAGAAAAAAGAAAAAAAGAAATGTGTTACGAGGTGCCAAAGCAAGTGCCTCGTAACACCCACAGTAAGTATGGGAACATGCGCAGCATGGGTGCATCCAGAGTCTAAGCCACAAAAGGACAGTAAGTAGATAAAGATAAGATCAGATCAGATAGACTGAAAGGAAAGATGATCTAATCTTATCTAATCAAAAGGAAAATGAAAAGAAAAGTAAAGTAAAGAAAAGACTAAATGCTACAATAAATTGAAGCCTGACAGTTGCCAAGGTTCTTCTGGTGTTTCTGTTGGGATTAGTGCTTCTTTAATGGGATGAGTGTTATTCTTGGTTGATTGTCAAGTAAGCCACCAACATAGGCTTTGATGAATAAGGACATTCCTGGCCACCAGTGATCTTGTTGAATAGTTTTGTACATCTTCCATCTTCCAGGGTGTCCAGCAGCTGCAGAGTTGTGGTGGTTTCATACTAGTTCTTTTCATAACATGAGGATGTCTGGAATATAGATCTTTCTACAAAATAGTAGTTCATCATAATTCCATTCTTGAAGTCCTTGTGTTAATTTTTGAGATCCAAGACCTTTGAATTTCTGGAATATGTTTTGGGAAAATGTGTCTGTCTTGAGTTGTTCTATGATTTGTTGTCTTATTGTTTTTAATTTTGTTGGTGTTATATGTCTTCTGGTGGTGTTTATGCAAAATGATTTTGGATTGAGCACCTGCTAAGAGCAGCCTATTGGACAGTCTTAGGGAAGGTTTGTGATAATTATACCCCTGGTAACAAGGTAATTGTTATGCACTCAGTAAGCATGAAAAACATTCCTGATGATGATGAAAAGAGGGATAAATGAGATAGTGATGAGGATGATACCACCTATGACCAAATGAGGATCCAGGGTGATGAGTTTAGGATGTCTTAGTGACATTTAGAGTGATTTAGAGATCTTAGACTTAGTTCTTAAGGTTTAATTGAGATGAAGGCAAGCTTAGGTCAAGTGTGATTGTAGGAGATACCTTGATTGTGAAGTTGACAAGACTAGGGTATAAAGCCATCAGGCTTTCAACTACTTATACAAAACTGGAGTCCTAAGAATAGTATTAAGTAGTCAAAGTTCACAGATCAATGATGATCATGTGACTTGAGACACATCCATAGTAAACTAAGTAAATAGCCACAAGCATGAGTGAAATGAGAAGTAAACAAAGACAAATAAAGATGAAATGAAATGAGTCCTTGCTAATTGTATAGTAATAGTCCTTAGCAAGTAAATGTAATAATAAATAAAGAAAAAGATAAAGAAGCTTTATAGTACTTGGAGTAAAACTCACAGTGCAGTATGTAAATACTACACTTATAGTAAATAAGAAGAAAGAAAAGAAGAAGAAAAAGAAAAGAAACCATTACAAGGTGCCTAAGCAAGTGCCTCATAAGAGCACCATTATATTGGATTTATCTGAAATTACCCCCTCCCCATGGTCTGGTCTCCTGGTCAGATGATCAGATTCATTTAGGGTACCATGACAATGTGAAATTGAAAAATTGAATTGTGATAGGAACAGGCTCCAATGAGCTTGGCATCAATTTAGCTGCTCTGTATTAGAGAAGTATTCCAGGTTCTTATGATCAGACCAAATCTCAACTGGGTGTGGGCTACCTTCTAGATAATGACACCAAGTTTCTAGGGTGCAGATAATGGATAATAACATAATTTAATTTGTGTGGAGTCATTTGTTTTGATATGAAAGCAATGGGTGCCAATGGTTGTCAGGTCCTTGTAGCACTGTAATCATAATGAGTACTAGTGTGGTCATAAAGGTGTGTTCCAATTCTTCAAATGCTGTCTGGCATTCTGGGGTCCATTCCCATGGTTGTTCTATTTGGTTAAGGGTTTGATAATTTTTGCTAAATCTTTGATGAACTGTCAGTAGAAGTTTCCAAATCCTAGGAATGATTGTACAACTTTAACCTTTGGCTTTGGCCAATCAGTGATAGCTGACAGCTTAGCAGGATCCATGTGGACATGATTGTGTGAGGTGATCATGCCAAGATATTTGATGGAGTCTTTCTCAAAGAAGCATTTTTCTGGTTTGAGAAAAAGATCCTCATCAATTAGGTATTGTAGTACCTGCTGAACCAAAGAATGATGATCATGGATGTTGTTGGAAAATATCAGGATATCATCCATGTAGATAACAACATGGCTGGCTTTGATAAGGCTGTCTAACAGGGCATTCATCATGGATTGGAAGGTTGCTGGGGAATTCTGGAGTCTGAAGAACATTACAGTAGGTTCCCATAATTTCCCATCTGTTATGAAAGTGGCCTTATGTTCATCTCCTTTGATTCAAACATTGTTGTACCCTATCTGAGATCTAATTTGGTAAAAATAGTGGTGCCTTTGAGTCTATTGATGAGTTCTGGTATAAGTGGTAAAGGATATTTGTTCATGATAGTTCATCATTCAATTTCCTATAATCTTGGCAGGGGTGAAGTTTCCCATCCTTTGTTCCAACAAAGAAATAAGGTGTCATCCAAGGGGAATTAGACAGACAAATATAGCCTTTTTCACTATTATCTTTGATAAAGGTGTCTAATGCTTCTCATTGTTTGTTGTCAATTGGATAAGCTTTTCCAGCATATGGTTCCATTTCCAGTTTCAGATCAATGGCATGATCCCATGAATGTTATTTGGTATGGGATGTATGTTATCTTCTTCCTCAGTAAGTGCCTGGATAGATCACATCTCTTGGATGCAGTGTGTTCCTTGGATAGTGATCTTGGTTTGATTTTTTATGCAACTGGGTGGGCAACAGGATATGTATCTTGGGTCCAATTGATATCTGGGTTGTGTCATCATGACCAATCTGTTCCTAGTATGACATCTTCAACTCCAAGGCCCATAAAATAGGTGTTGGTTTCTATGCAGTGTGAGTTTGTTCCATTTATTTTGAGGATGATATCACATGTATGAGTGATATGTCCACTGATGTCCTTAGTTCCATTGATATTCTGGGATTCTTTGTTCAAGGTTCTTAATTGGCAACTGGTGTTTGTGAATGAAATCTTGGTAAATTAATATTCCATTGGCACCACTATCAATTAAGGTGTGTGGTGACCTTTTGGTTTCTTACAGATTTCTTGACAGGCACTTGAATGGATGGTGAACAATTGTATTTGGAAAAAGATATGTACAGTTCATTGTCCATGCTTGAGTTCCTGCTCATATGTCTGTAATGTCTGTGGCTCCTTTGTTCATCACTGACTTAGGAGTGTTTAAAAATCCTCAGTTGCCTTATAGAGATGTCTTATCTCCACTTTGTCTTCATCAGATAGACACATGAAGGTGCATGGGATGGTGACAATAGGATGTTCTTCTTTGTTGTTTCCTTGGGTTCCACAGACCAATTGTGATCCAGGTGATTTACTTGGTTGGTCATGTTTGACCTACATTCTATGCTGAAATGTCCTTTGATGCCACATCTGAAGCATAATCCTTCTTGCTTCCTTCAGTTACATTCTTTGTCTGACAGTCTTCTATTACTGGTGAATCCTGCTCTGGTGAGAACTTCTTTTTGGAATGTTCCCAATGGATAGAAGTCATCAATAGTGCAGATAACATGTGGGTTCAGTTCCTGTAAATGGGATTCTGTATCCCCTTTGAGTAAACCATCAGGGTATAGGAATCATCTGCCTTGACAAGACTTGAGGCCATTCTGGAAGTCATTGTTGACTCTATTCTGATCTAGTCATGTGGCAATTGTTTGCCATTCTTGGAGTATAGCTGGTAGTTTGTCTCTGGTTATCATGATAGTGTCCTTGATAATCCATTCTTATAATTCATGATAAGGGTTATACCATTGTGTCCTGATGTTGCTGTGATTGAGTTGAATGCCATCAGGTATTCTGATGTGGTTCCTCAAACTTGTACCAATTGGTCTAAATTATTTTGCATAATTTCCCCTTCATTGACAGGGTAGAATTTGTCAGCAAATTTCTTCTTGAGTTGTTCCCAGGTGACACAAGTTTACCAGTGGGTGCAGTAAGCTGATCAATGATTTGTCCAGCCCATGTACCTGCAACTGTTCCTTCTTTACAGAATGACAAGGCAAAGGTGACTGTATCAGGATTGTCTTCAAAAATTTTGGTAAGGAAATGAAGTTTATATTTTCAGATAAAGTCTTGGCCATGGATTAATTTCCAGAAAACTCAGATGGCTTATTGAGTTTTGGGGTGGAGTCATCAGTTGACAGGTTAGCCATTCTTGGTATAGCATGTGTAGTTCCTTAGTGGTCTTCCTGATCCATTTGTTGCAGCCAATAAGTTGCATTTGGTGCCAATATTCCAGATCTGCCTCTTGGTTGAATGAAAGTGGGGGCCAAGGTAATGGTTTTGTCTCCTGAAATATAGGTTAGTGCTGAGGAGTAGAGAATGTTTCTACTTTGGGAAGTTCCTGAGCAGTTTTGATGGTTGGGGTTCTAGGAAAGTTCCTATGCAATATATTGGTCAAGATCTGGGTACAAGGCTTGTTCTGTACTCAGTGATCATGGGCAGTGAAATGACCCAGTTGGGTGATACTGTAATTGGACTGCTTGTTGTTTTGTCTGAGCTATCCCAGCAAGGGATAGCTTGTGTGTTGTCTTGCTAGGTTTTGTAAATCCACTTGTTGGATTTGTCATAGTAGGTGAATTCATCATCATCTACAGCAGTATATTCATCAAGGGATAAGGATGTCAAGCCATTTATTATTCTCCTGAATTTTCTCTGCATTTTCCATATTTCCTCTATATTTATATTGTTACTGATTGCCATATCATGATCTAGTGAAACAACCTATTTGGTTATCTACTGTGCGCTCCTTTATGGCACACACCTTAGGGCTTATCTCTCCTGGTCTGTGCACTGTATACTTAGGTACTTAGAGTCAGGGTCTGGGACATTATTCTACAGTTGATTTTCTACTCCTCTCCCTTACTAGTTAGCTACTGCACTCTCTTACTATATTTCAGCAATGCTAGTGTTGTATTCTCTTTCATCTAGGGCAGTTGCCTGCGCTCTATCTACTGTCTCCTCTTAGACCTCCTTGAGTGGAGTGTCCTGGGCTTTGGGACCATCATGCCACTCATCACATGTTTCAACACAGATGCTCACTCAGCTTTCACACACATGCTGTGGAGTGTCACCAATCCTTCTCACACCTACTGCAGACCATACTCATTGTCTTTTGAGGGCCCTTGGCCATTGGCTAGTATTTACTATACAACTATGTGACCTTTGAAATTTCATATGCCTGCCCTACATTTACTCTACTATATATACTATATGATACCTGGCAATATTCTCCAGCTCAATTCATCTGGGATATCTGCTAGGTAAAGTACTAATTCTCTTCCTTGTTCTTCACTGTACACTAATATATCTGGGATATCCACTAGTCATAGCCAGTGTTCCCTCCTCAGATCTCTTTGTTTTTAGTTGCTGTTCAGCTTGACTACTGTCAGCCTCACAAAGGGGAACTTATTCTTATTTCTGATCTGGGTTCAATGTTGAGAATAGACATTGGCATCTGATTTGATTTCTCTGTGGGTATTTGTAGATAGAAGGGTCCCTTCATAATTGATGGGATGTCCATATGATAATGTGGGTTGTGGTTCTGGATTGGTTCAAGTAAAATAGACAAGTTGATTGTTGACATAAAAGAGGTCATTGATTCTGTCAAACTGGAGGTAATCCACTCATTGGAAGTTATGTCTTATGAGATAGTGTTTGCAGGACAAAGTTGGGAGTGGAAATCTCTGGGTGTATTTGTTGTAGAAGGAGTGATGAGATGATACTTCCTAGAAGTATGTTGGTTGTTAGAAGGAGTAGAAGTCTTGTCAAAGTGCTAAGAGTGGTCTCTTGGATGGTCTTAGGGAAGTGCAGTTTGAGTTCTCCTGGTAACAATGAAGTTGATGATGATCACATGTCTAATGACAATGATAAGAGGGATCAACAAGATAGTGATAAGAACAATTGCTCCAATGACAATAAAAGGGTCCAAGATGACTTAATGGAAGACATCTAGCATTGCTCAGAGGCTTAGAGATTTTAGACTTAGTTCTTAGAGTGATGAAGCTTAGGTGTTTGAGCTGAATCAAGCACAGAGGAGTGATCCCTAGATTGTGAAGTTGACAAGACTGGGGTTTAAGACCACCAGTCTTGCTACCACTTATACTAAAGAGATGTTCCAAGTATAGTAAGGTTCACAGGTCAATGATGATTGCACAGCAATCAATGAAGTTATATGACCACAACACATCTATAGTAAACTACATGTGAAGTTGCCATGAGTGCAAGTGAAACAAGATGTAAATAAAAGTAGATAGAGATGAGATGAGTCAAGTCCTTGCTAATTGTTATAATAGTCCTTAGCAAGTAAAATGTGAGATAAAGAAAGAAAGAAAGAAAGAAAGAAAGAAAGAAAGAAAGAAAGAAAGAAAGAAATAGAATAAAAGTTGTTTTATAGAACTTAGAGTTGAACTCACAGCTCAGTATGTAGATACTGTAGTACTGTAACAGTAAAATGATTGAGTCCCTACTATATGCTGGAGCTAAGCTCACATGCTAGTGTAATACTCAACATATAGTAAGTAAGATAATAAAATAAAATAATAAAATAAAAGTGTATAATACAAGGTGCCTAAACAAGTGCCTCATAACACCTGAAGCCACTACCCAACTGCCCATCACCCATCCATCCATGCTGCCTCCTCCACCTCCCATGCACCATGCTCAGCATACCACTTGTTCCATGCCTGTGAGGCACACACTAAAGCAAAGCCACACCAATCACACAAGAAAGAGATGATATGATTGGGACATGGGAGAGTGAGAGAATACAAGGGACTAACTTGCTAAAGTGGATATCCCAGATGTATCAAGCTGGGGATATTGCCTACAAGTGTATGGGATATGTAGTGAGGGTCTTTATGGCAGGTAGATGGGTGCCAGAGGTCTATCTACCAATAGCATAAGATCCTCAGACAAGTATCAGTCAGCTATGTGCAGCATCTGTGGGAGATGAGTCATAACTACATAGTAAGTGGCCTGATTAGTAACCATGAATGTCATAGATTGGGCTGATGTTCATGATAGGATCATGAGAGATTTGGATAAGATCATATGGATAGATCCTAAGTTATAACTAGATCTTGGACAATATATAATCTGAGACTAAGGGAAAATAGTACAAATATAAAGAAAAATAGTATGTTATGACAGTGCCTGAGTTGCCTCTACCCCAGCCTTTCTGCTGCATTGGTTTGGATGAGAAGAGAAACCTGGATGTCAGCAGGCCTGTGCAGAACTCCTCTCAGATGGCCCATACCTGTGTCCTCAGCACACTGGATGATGGCCTGCTGGTTTTGCCAGCAGTGCTTATGGCAATAGGGATGTTGCAGACATCAAAGCAGGGGGATTGGATAAAGACATTCTTTCAACACCACTGCAAGGTCCTGTGATCTCAGCACTCCTTTCCCACACCATGTCATGCAATCAGCTCACCCTTGCACAAGCTCTCTCTTTAGACTCTTCAGGCACATGGCATGCATCCTGCATGCAGGAATTCCATGTGCTCAACAGATTGCATACCTGGGACCTTGTGGATCTACCAGCTGGGAAGAACCTTGTAGGGAACAAGTGGGTTTTCAGACAGAAAGCTGATGGTTGATTCAAAGCATGACTAGTTGCAAAATGTGACACCCAACAACAAGGCATGAACTACAGCAAAACATTTTCTCCAGTAGCATGCTTTGAGTCACTCTGAATTCTCCTGTCACTGTCAGGCCACTATTATTTTCTCTATTTTTCTCTTCATTTTCCTCTATTTTCTTATACCTCTATCATCATAGATCTTACAATCACTCCTGATCTGTTGAAGCGATTCCCATGGTCATGCATTCCTTCTCTTCATCTTTATCAGCTGATGATGCATATGTCATCCAATCGGAGATTGGCCCATTCTATTTTTAGTTATGATTTATTTTCTCATTCTTACTGCAGATGCTCACCAATCCTTCTCACACCTGCTGTGGAGTATCACCAATCACTCCCACAGTTACTGCAGAGCCTCAGTCAGCACTTACATGTCCCTTCTATTATTAGGTATGACATCATTACTATACTTTCTCATTCTCTGGCCCTATACTGTACTGCATGGTTTGTGCACGCTTCAGGGTACTATATATACATAGAACTCCTAGCGGTTTATTCCCCAGTTCTGATCATCTGGGATATCCACTAGGTACAGTACCAGTTCTCTTCTCTTTTACTATATATTAATACATCTGGGATATCCACTAGTCTAAGTGCAATTGTCCTTTTGTTGTTTTAGCTTTCTTCCTCAGTTGTTTGGCTTTGACATAGCATTGGCCTCACAGTCACTGGCTGCATGAGAAGACTGGGAGGTCCACTCCATGGACATGAAGATAAAGTCAGCTTTCCTATATGGTGACCTAGAAGAGGACATATATATGACACAACCACAGGGTTTTGAGCAATCAGGGATGGTGGACAAGCTGTGCAAGCTGAACAAAGCCATCTATGGACTAAATCAGGTTTCTCAGTGCTGGAACTCCAAAATGCACAATGCTCTCCCCTCTCTAGGGTTTGCTCACACCACATTGGACTCAGGAGTATACATTCAATCCCTTTCCTCATCTCCACTCATCATTATCCTCTATGTTGATGACCTCACCATCTTTGGAGCATGACTGGATAATGTAGAAAACTGCAAGCACTCTCTATCAACACTCTTTGACATGACTGACCTGGGTGAAATCAACTCATATCTGCTAAGAGTGGCCTATTGGACAGTCTTTAGGGATTCATTGATTGAATGCTCCTGGTAATGAGGTAGTTGGTATAGATGTTCCTGATGACAATGAGGAGAGGGATCAATGAGATAGCAATGAGAACAATAGCTCTGATGACTATACAAGGATCCAGGATGACAAGTATAGGATGCCTTAGCAATGCTGAGTGACTTATATTTCTTAGACTTAGTTCTTAGAGTTATGAAGTGAGTTGTAGATGAGCTTAGATCAAGCACAGTGTAGGAGAATCCCTAGATTATGGAGTTGACAAGACTGGGGCTTAAGGCCTCCAGGCTTGTCACTACTTATACAAACTAGTGTAAAAACCTGTTGCATTGCAATATTGAGTTATAAGGCATCATCTGTGAAAGTATACATAGCTTATTGCAACAGAAAATAGTATTCTATCTATCTACAGACCAACCCAACTTACAGACCCATTCCAATTATCTCTCCAGCTGACACATTACCTTATCTATCTGCAGACCAATTCCAATTGCCCCTCCAGCTATAGAGTAAAGACCTATTGCACTGCAACGTTAACTAAATCAAATATAGTTGAATGAGTTGCAACATTCCTCACCAATGTCCCTGTCCTGTCCCTGTCCCCATCCCTAGTGATCATCACTGGTTATCACACATGAAAACACATAGCCATAGCCATAGCCATAACCATAGCAATGATGGCATGTGGGAGTATTGTAGATTACAAAGACAGAAAAACATCCCCTAGACAGTGAAAAGACAAAGCAAAACAGAAACATCAACTGTATGGTTACTATTGTAAACTGGAAAACCAATAGACCCATACCAACACCCATATCCATACCCATACCCAGGCATACCCATTAGCAAAGCCTATGTAGGTGCATTGTACTAACAATGATCACTACTCATACATGTCCCTGTCCATCAACCCAGGAACTCTGCACCTGTGAAAGAGATGATTTTTAGATAATAAAAGAGAAAATATAATAATCAACATTGCCAAAGCATTTAAGTGTAGATGCATAATAATAGAAGACCAACATGATTGTACAGCTAAAGTACCCAGCCTACTTGCAAGCACAATGATACTCATGGATATAGTAGCATGATTCAATACAGAAAAAACATAGCCTGAACATTCTGCCCAACATGTTAATATGTAAAATATGGTATCAATAGAACCCACCAAGTTTGCAAAATGTCAAGATAGAGTAAGCACCTGCTGGATTGAAATATCAACTAATAAGACATGATTACAGTTGTAGATATATATAGAAACAGAGAATGAAAGGAAAGAATGATATATGTAAAAAGAAGTGGATGAACAATAGGCACAAAGTTGAATATAATTGATGGTTCTGTTGTAGGGAAGCTGAGGCATTCTATGTGAATTGAAGATGAATGAAGGAGAAGAAAAAGAGGGCATGATGTTCATCTGCCAGCATGTGCACAGGAGGAACATGAAGAGGTCTGCAAAGTAGTGGCATGGGTGAGGAGTGGTGGCCACACTCTTCATACAGTGGTGCAAGTGGGTAGGGGGCTATGTGATGTTCATATAGTGGCAACATGGCCACATGCTGTTCATACAGCAGCAGTGCAAGGGGCAGGTATTGGGCCATGCACCATTGATACAGCAGTGATGTGGGTGCATGGGTGTCAGTAAGCAGAAAGGAGTGTGATAAAAGAGCACATACCCAAGTGTCTTCCTGGGGGCAGCACCTTAAGTGGTGTACCAAGCACATCCACCCATGTAGTGGCAGCATGTGTGAGGTGGTGGCCATGCTGTTTGTACAGTGGCAGTGTGGGCAGGTAGATGGCTGCATGCTGTTGACAGTGGCAATGTGAGCACAAAGAAGGCTGGGGGAATGGACTCACCTAGCATGGGCATATGTGTTTAGCATGTAGCTGTGCTGTGTTGAGCAGCAGCATGGGAAGGAGGCAGGGGAGTGTGTGAAAAAGGAGGGGCAGGGGGGCAAGAGGGATGGAGAGCATGAGAGGGTGTTGTTATTCAAGGTTCTTCACCAACTCTCTTATCTTTTTCTTATCTCAAGATTTCCAGGCCTTGACTTACATTTGCTTATATCTCCACTTCTACTGATCTTTTTAAGTTCTAACTCTGCACACATATGGTACACATAGTTAATGTTCAGACTCCACATTTATGCATACTATAAAAGAGTTCCTGGGTGGCGCAACTGCTTTCTTCAGTTGCTCATCTCAGACTCTAGGTACGGTTACTTCACTCTTACTTTATTTACCTAGTTGCTCATCTTGGACTCTAGTTCCCCACTTAGTGTGGTGTTTGTAGTGCTCATTGATTCTAATCACAAGTCACTGTCTATTGAAGTTTAACAGAGGGAGAGGGAGAGAAGAAGAGGGAAGGAGGGCAGAACATACCAATTGCCTGTGTTGTCTTGAGTGGACACCAGCAGCAAGCCAGCAACCTGCCATGCCATGCTGTTATGGCAGTGTTATAGGTGCACATGTGGGCACAGGGTCCTGGTACAGCAGCAGTGTTGGTCAGCAGGTGGTGGCTACCCACTGCTGGTACAGCAGTGGTGCAGGGGGCAGGTAGGGGGCAGGTAGCCAGCCACACATCATTGATACAGCAGCAACATAGGTGTGCAGGTGTCAGTCAGCAGTATGCAGTTCAAGAAAAAATCACACACCAAAACGTCTTCCTGGTGTGCTGAGCACATCCACCATCATGGTGTACACAGTGTTACTTGCATCACCTGTGCACATCCAGCATCCCTGTCCCTGCATCCAAAAAGAAAAAAAGAGTATCATACAACAGGTATGAGACTGCCCTCACTGATGTCATCTCCACAGACCAGTGCCAGTTCCTGCACAACCTGTGAGCACCCCATTGCTCCCCCCACATGCCCACCACTGTGCTAAATGTGCACACCAGCTTCAATGTGCTCTATGTGCCATGATTTGAGCTGCCCCACACCACCTCCACCACCTCTGCAACTTGTGTGGCCAAGAGTGGCACAGGCCCATGTGACCTCATGCACTGTGTGGTTGCCAGCTGGCACCTCAACCATGCATAGTGCATCATGCTTGCACTGCACCTGCATGGCCTCATGTCTGAGGCACTGAAGCACAATGTGTTCAACCCTGCACTGTTGCTCACAGCTGTGGAGGTGTTCACCACCATGGCACTGTGGGCAGGCACAGGCTAGCAGGGTAGCTGCCCCATCACCACCACAGCACTGTGTCTCAAGCAGCCATGGCAGATGTCCAGTACTGGGCCATGTGCAGCATGCTGTTTGAGCAGCAGCTGCATGGGCAAGTAGGGCCATGCACTGTTGAGCAAGATGCAAGGAGGGGGGGACACACTATGGTTGAACACAATGCAGCTCATGGTGGTGAGGTCCTTGATGAGCTGCACACTCTGGGGGTAGAACTTCCTGACCCCCTCTTCACCCTCAGCCTTGACCACTCCCATGCCCTCATCACCACTTCTGCACACCCTGAGTTCCCAACCCTGCCTGTGCCCAAAACCTCTGTGACACTCATCATGTCCACAGGCATGATCAGGTAGTACCTGCCCATCACACACATGCTCACCAGTATCCACACCACACCTGCAGCCTGCCACCCCACCATAAAGTTCTCCTCTGCAGGTAGGATACCACCACACCCTGCAAGCCCACACACCTGCAAGTATTGCACCAGCAAATTCTGATGCTCACATGCACTGCCTGTGCCAACCAGCTGGTGCCCAACCACCACAGGGTCAAGCCCCATGGTGTGCAGCTCTGCCTCTTGCATGCAGAGGTCAGTGAGCAGTGCAGCACACAGTGAGAGTGCCTCCACTCATGGATCCAATGACAATGGTTCTATGAGTATGTGCACAATGAACAGCACCTGTGCAGTGCTGCAGAGCATGCTCACCATGAAGATGGGTGCACCAACAATGTGCAGCACACAGAATGGATATGCTGTGTCAAGCAAGAGCACATACCAAAATAGTGGGTGGATGTAGCACAGGTTTGTGCACAGGCACAGCACATCTGCATCCTCCCCCTCACCCCTGGTCTCATTCTCATCTGCAGCACCATCATGGTCACACCCACTCAACCCCAGTGCAGGTGGGTAGGGGGCACATGCTGTTGACATAGCAGCAATGCAGGCTTGCAGGTGGGGTGGTAGTGGCTGTGCACTGTTCATACAGCAATGGCACAGGAGGGTAGGGGGCCATGTGCCATTGTTACAGCAGTGGCATGGGTGCAGGTGGGCACAGGGGAAGGGACATACCAATTGCCCACATCATCTTGAGTGGACATGGGCAGTGAGTAAGCTGCCATGCTGTGCTGGTACAGCAGCAGCATGGGAGGGAGGGTGTGTAGCTGCAGGGCCAGATAGTCTGTGGGGATAGTAAATCAGTCAGCTTCTACATGCAATCTGTTTTTTCTTGTAATACAAAAGATAAGCAGCCAGCACATACAATACTTGGCAGTGGTGAGCAGCCAGTACATGCAGCATGGGGGCAGTGAGAAGCAGTGCTAGTGGTTGTAAAAAAAGCCAGGACACACTGCCACACTGTGCCACACTGCCATGCACATGCCACATTGCCACATGCATGCCATGCACAATGCACCACACCAGGGGACAACTTTTTGTAGCACTGATATCTCAACCATGTGTTGACCTCCTCACACACCATTTTTCCCTAATATGGGACTGCCTACCAATCATAGTCCCATTATTATAGAGATGAGATGTCCTAAAGATAGTACAAGTAAATAAGGTTCACAGATCAATGATGATTGTGCAGCAATCAACAAGATCATGTGACCAAGTTGCATCCATAATAAACTACAAGTAGCCACAAGCACAAGATGAACAAGAGGTAAACAAAGATAAACAAAGACAAGATGGGATGAGTCCTTGCTAAATGTATATTGATAGTCCTTAGCAAGTAAATGTAAATAATTAAAGAAAGAGAAAAAAAGATGTATGATGCCTTATAACACTTATAGTATTATAAGGGTACAATGATTGAGTCCTTACTATAGATTGTGTGCTAGTTAAAGTAGAATCTATAGTAAGTAAGATAAAAAAGAAAAAAGAAAAGAAAAATAAGTCTATTATGAGGTGCCAAGGTAAGTGCCTTGTAACAATATCTAGGACTATATATCACAAGAGGCTACTCACAGCACATCCTCAACATCAACCAAGCAGCCTATGTCTCTGACATGCTGACATGCTTCAGTATGATGGACTGCAACCCATCTCCCACTCCTCTACCTCCATCCATATCACTAGTCAAAAGAGATGGACAGGCACCACATGCTCTCCACTCTTGATACCAAATGATCGTCAGCTTGCTATTATATGTGATGATTGTGTCCAGACCTGACATCTCCTTCACAGTCATGAAACTGGCTCAGTTTAGCATGAACCCATCCAAAGAATCCCTCACAGCTGCCAAACACATCCTCAGGTATCTGATATCAGGCCACCTTTTATTCTCCTTATTTTTCTCTTCATTTTCTATCCCAACAGATCTTCATATCATTCATGATCTAGTGAAGCAATCTATTCAGCCTTACACTCATCCTACCAGGGTCTGCCAGCCAATAACACACCTGTTGGCTGATCCCTGATCAGCACACTTACAAAGTGATGAATCCAGGCCATGTGTGAGAATGGAACTTGAATAGTTTTTATTGTAGTAGGATGCTATTGTATACTACTTATAGTAAGTCTAACAGTGCACAGACCAGGAGACTTTGTACAGTAAGACTTGTGTACATGTATGTACATATGTGTGTGTGTGAGTACAGTACTGAGACAATAAAGGAAGGAAGACATTACTTAAGCTAGAGACATCAACACCCCCATGCTGGGCACACACTCTACAAGTCCTAGGCCAGAGCAATGTGAAGAAAAGTGTGAGGCCAACACTATGTCAAAGCCAAACAACTGAAGAAATGCTAAAACAAACAAAAAGGATGATTGCACTTTGACTAGTAGATATCCCAGATATATTAGCATATAGTAAATAAGAGGAGAGAATAGTACTGTACCTAGTGGATATCCCAGATGATCAGAACTGGGGAATAAACCACTAGGAGTCTTATGTATATATAGTACCCTAGAATGTGCACAGACCATGCAGTACAGTATAGGGCCAGAGAATGAGAAAGTATAGTAATGATGTCATACCTAATAATAGAAGGGACATGTAAGTGCTGACTGAGGCTCTGCAGTAACTGTGAGAGTGATTGGTGATACTCCACAGCAGGTGTGAGAAGGATTAGTGAGCATCCACAGTAATAGTGGGAAAATAAGTCATAACTAAAGATAGAACAGGCTGATCAGAGATTGGATGACATATGTGTCATCAGCTGATAAAGACGAAGAAATTGAATGCATGACTGTGAGAATCACTTTGATAGATCAGGAGCAATTGTAAGATCTATGATGATAGAGACATAAGAAAATAGAGGAAAATGAAGAGAAAAATAGGGAAAATAATAGCAGCCTGACAAGAAGAGAGGAAGAGAAAGAGGCCTTGTGAGGATATCAGCAGTAACAAGAGAGGAAGGAAGTCACTGTACTGCAATGGCACTGGAGGAAAGACATTCTTGGATATAGTGATGTTGTATGTCTATATGCTTCATACCATGTGTGATGACGGGGTTAGTGGCGATGTCAATAGAACCTTTGTTGTCACCATATAGTAGAAGACGGAAGGTGAAACCAAAGCCTATCTCTTTCAGTAGCAACCTGAGCCATATCCCTTGTGTGGCAGCTTGTGAGAGCAACATGTATTCAGCCTCTGGACAAAAGTGATACAGTATGTTGCTTCCTTGATGTCCATGTGATTGCTCCTCCACCCAGGAGGAAAGTGTATGCACCAACCAAGTTGCAATCATCCCTGTCAGCTGTCCAATCAGAATCAGAATACCCAACTACACCAGAACCCTCTAGTCCACCATATCAGATGTGATGGTGTATAGTACCCTTGAGGTAGTGAAGGATGTGACGGCCAAGAGTCAGATGAAGGGGGAGAGGATTGGATAGAAACTATGATAGTTTCATGACCATGAAGGAGATGTCAGGTCTGGATACTATGGCAGCATAGAGAAGTGACCCTATGAGCTGTTGGTATTCATTACAAAGAGAGGGAAAGGCATTGTAATCTTCTTCTGCTTTAGTGGGTGTCACTCCAGGAGGAAAGGGAGTCATCATGGGGTTGCAGTCAGTCATCTGGAAGCAATCCAGGACATCAGATATGTAGGCCTCCTGGTCTATGTCCAGGGTGTGCCATGTCCTGTCTTGAGTGATGTGAAGTCTGAGGTATGACTTTATTTCTCCCAAATATGTCATCTGGAAGAGAGTTTTTAGCATTGCTTTACATGCTTCCACTTCCTGGAGTGATCCTCCCAAGACGGTGATATCATCCACATAGAGAACAATGATGAGTGGTTGTGACAAGTTTGTGGAGATGTAGGTAAACAAGAGGCCAAGGAGTGATCCATGCATCTTTTGGTGCCATTGTCATGATGCTTGTTTTAGGCCATATATCACCTTGGTTAGGCAGCATACTTTTCCTTCAGTTCCTGGAACAACAAAGCCATGAGGTTGGTCCATGTACATCTCCTCTTCCAGGTCTCCATTTAGGAAGGCAGACTTGATGTCCATAGAGTGCACTTCCCAGTCTTCCAGTGCTGTGATGGCAAGTAGAGTGCGAAGGGATTCAAACCAGGCAACAGGCAAGAACATTTCTGTGTAGTCAATGCCATGAATTTGGGTGTAGCCTTTAGCAACAAGACGTGCTTTGTAGTGGCCATCTGCTTTCTGCCTAAATACCCACTTGTTTCCCACAAGATTGTGACCAGGCAGCAGATCAACTAGATCCCAGGTGTGTAGAGACTGCGATGAATCTAATTCCTCAGTGCATGCAGACCTCCAGGAGTTGCTGTTGGGGCTGGAGAGTGCTTGCTTCAGAGTGAGTGGGTCATGTGTTACAGCATTGGAAAGGAGAGATGAAAGCAATGGCCCAGCTTGTGGTATGGTGAAAATGTTGTCATCATTGTCACTATTAAGGCCCCCCTCACCCAAAATGTCAACAAACTTGCATGGACCATACATGCTGTCACAAAAATGAGCAGGGCAATGAGTGAGGCACTCAGACTGACAAACAACAGGTACATTGCCTTCAACAAGCTGTGAGCATGTGTGCTGACAACCAGGAGAGGATGGAGGGCAATGCCAGCATGGTGCAGGAGCACCAGGCTCAAGATGCACAGTGCAGTGAGCATGAACACACAGAGGAGCATCTGTGGGAGTGGAGGGGGCATGTGGGGAAGTGACTGGTGCATCAATGACAGCAGTCAGCAGAGCAGCATGCTGAGAGGCCTCCCCAGGGTTGGACTGGAGCACTGGAGCAGGAAGAGGTGAAGGTCCAGGGGGCAGGGCAATAGGAGCAGGGGCAGGCACCCTGTCAGGAACATGAGGTATGTCAATCAGGACCATGCCAACATCAGGATTAACCTCATCATCAGAACCACTATCACTGTCACCATCGTCAGAGAGGGGCAGTACTGGCAGAGGCAGAGGAAAAACATCAAGAATGGAGGGACAGGTGGTAACATCACAAGCCAGAAAGACATCTTCCTGGAAAACAATGTCCCTGCTGGTGACAATGTGGCACACAGCTTTGTCCCAGAACAGCTATCCCTTGGTGCCAGCCTGGTAGCCCACAAAGGTGAGGGGCTTTGAGTGAGGTTCCAACTTCCTGCATAGCTGATCAGGGATGCACACCCAGGCACAACATCTGAAGATTCATAGGTGGGAGATGTCAGGTGGGTTACATGCAGGGTCCCAAAGGGCAGCAGGGGTCAACCAGCCTAATCTGTGCATAGGAGAGAGGTTGTAAGTGTGGACTGCAGTGCACACAGCCAACTCCCAAAAACCACTGGAGAGGCACGTGCAATGGAGTAGGGAAAGTGCACAGTCAAGGATGGACCTGTTCCATCACTCAGCACAACTGTTTTTCTGCAGTGAGTACAGCACAGTTTGCTGATGATCAACACCCTTGTCCAGGAGTAGCATTGTCACAGCACTGTCAACATACCCTCCCCCTCAATCCAAATGAAGGGCAAGGGGATACCACCCAAAGAGAGTGTGAGAGCAGGCCAGGTAATGATACAGGGCTTCAGAAAGCTGATCCTTGCACCACAGGGGGTATACAATGCCAAAACCAGAGTAATCATCCAAAAATGTGGTGAAATACAAGGAGCACAAAGCAACAGACACAATCCCAACTGGCCCTACCAGGTTGGAATGGACAAGGTCAAGGATGTGAGTAGCCCAAGAGTGGGAGAGGCAGAAGGAAGCACAAGGGAATTTCCCCTGTAGGCATCTGGTACAAGGAGGCCCAGGAGTGGATGTGACTGGGGGAGAGAACCCAGACAACTGTGTGGGCTGGATATGCAACACCACAGCTTCAGACAAGTGCCCAAGTTGTTCATGCCATAAACAAACAGAGGGAGCAGTGTGTACATTGAGTGAGGGAGTAGCACAAAGTTTTAACCAGTATGTCCCATTGTTGAGAAAGCCAACACTGAATGTCTGTCCATTTTTAGTGATGGTGCAGGAGCTTTTTCCATAGGTGATGCAGAATCCTAACTGGTTGAGTTTGCTGATGGATAGAAATTGTCCAGACACAGAGGGCACATGTAGGAGACCAGATAAGGTGAGAGACACTGATGAGCCATTGGGTAGTACATGATTCTGCATGCTACTTCCTTCTCCAACACAGGCAATTGTGGAACCATTTCTGACAGTTACATTGTGGAAGGTCAGTGGTTTGTATGTTGCGAAGCCTGATCGATGAGGCAATATATGGTCTGTACACCCAGAATCCAACATCCAAAGGCCAGAGCCCTCATAGTAGCAAGTGTCAATTGTAGTGGTGGAAGACAGATGGCTTAGTGTAGTAGCTCCCCCTCTGCTATCCCCAGGTCCCTTATCTCTGTCCTTCCCCTGTTTCTCCAGCCTTGCTTTGATGTTGTCTGGCATGCTGTGTAGAGCCCAGCATGTATCAACTGTGTGGTTGCAATGTTTGCAATGGGTGCAGAAGGATGTGTTCCAGCATGCAGGACTTGCAGCCTGTTGAAATGCAGAAAGGGTAGGAACAGGCTTTGACCTAGCTTCTTCATCAAGTATCCATCTGTGGATGTCACCAAGGCTGAGGTGGGAGATGTTGGAGGATGCTAGTATGGAAGAGGTGAAGTGGCCCCAAGAACTAGGGATGGCATGAAGGATAATGAAACACATTTGTTGTTTGGAGATGTCAACTCTGGATGCTGTGAGTCTTTCTTGTACCATGAGTAAGGCATTGAGTTGTGGAGTAAGAGGTGTGTGCATATCATACTTGCAGGTGAGTAGGGATTGGAACTGTACAAAAGCAGCCATAGCTGATTGTTTTCCATATATCCCCTTTAGCAACTCCCATGTATGGTGTGCTTGGATGGTTTCTGAGGCAATAGCAGTCACTGGCTGAGTGCCACAATGATGGCTTTGGTTATTTCACTATTGTCATCCCAGAGCTGTAATTTGTCAGCATTCATTATGACTTCATGGGGTAAAGTGCCTTCTACTTCTGTTGTTGAGAGAATGGGTGTAGGTTTAGGCTTCAAGATTGTATACCATACACCCATAATGACAAGAGCAGATTTAATGATGTTGGCCCATTGGTGGTAGTTGTCAGTGGACTCAAGGATGATATTAATCTTTGGCATGGAGACCAAGTGAGAGGGATGGATGAAATGAAATAGGAGAAGAGCACAAATCATGTGAGGAGAGTGTAGGAGAGCAATGATCCTGAGTGTGAACAACAAGGGGAGAGTTGCGCAGATAGCCCAGGCAGGGCCCATAACCTGATGAATCCAGGCCATGCACAAGAATGGAACTTGAATAGTTCTTATTGTAGTAGGACACTATTGTATACTACTTATAGTAAGTCTAACAGTGCACAGACCAGGAGACTTTGTACAGTAAGACTTGTGTACATGTATATACATATGTGTGTGTGTGAGTACAGTACTGAGACGAAAAAGGAAGGAAGACATTATTTAAGGTAGAGACATCAACACAAAGTACTTATGACTCTTTTCCTACCCAGACTGGGGATGCTCACTTAGCTTTCACACACATGCCACAGAGTATCACTAATCTTTCTCACACTTACTGTGGACCTTACTCATCACCTTATGAGGGCCATTATCTTTGGTTGACTGTGTGGCCTCCACAACCTCATAGGCTTATCTTACATACCTATCTATATATACTATATGACACCTAGCAATACTTTCCAGTTCTAAACATCTAGGATATCCACTAGGTACAGCATCAGTTCTCTTGTCTCTCCTCTACTGTACACTAATATATATTGGGATATGCACTAGTCATAACCAGCATGTCCTCCCCAGCTTTTCTTTTGCTTTTTTAGTTGTTGTTCGGCTCAACTACCATTGGCCTCACATCTGAAGAGAATGCTTCACTACAGGATATGCTATGATGGATTAATGCTGGCAGGATTGTACAGGTATTCAGACTCAAAGGAGACAGGATCAGACAAAGGTAACTAAACTGGACAACTGTCTGTATCTCAAGGGATAAATAATGACAATAGGTAGGGATACAATGGATGTAAGACAGGAGAGAAAGGGCAGGGACCTGATCCTGAGTTCTGGGGTTGTTTAGTTCTGTTCAATGAGAGGAGGAATGCATGAAGCAGGTAGCAGGAGGTATGAGCATGTGATATCTTGATGTAGGTAGGGATGATGTATGTAGGGGATGGATTGGGCATGTGTCAGGAAGATGTATGTAGTGAGTAAGCTGCAGGGTTACACTCAGCATGGATGCAGTCACTGATGGGGGAACCAGGGTATATTCAATCTTTACCCACAATCATCTTTGGGGACAACAAAGGATTGATAGATATTGCTAACAATCTGATTGTTGGGAGAGGTACATGATGAAGCTGCAGGTGATGCATGAGAGATGATTACATTTGTACAGTATAACAGTGGCTTATATACATGTTATGACTGCACACAGACCATGTGTGACAAGGTGGCCAAAAAGGTGTGTCATGGCAAATGAACAGTGTATAATACATAGAGTACACATGCTCAACAGTACAAAACACATTGACATTTGCTCCCACCATATCAGAAAATGCATTAAGGACTCTTCTTTTACTCTAAAACATTTGCCATCTTCTTCAATTACTACAGACACTCTCACAAAGCCTCTCTCATATCCCATTTTTGCCATCCATCATACTAATCTTGGACTTGTAGAAGAGTGTGCTCAGTAAGGGGGGTTGTTAATTATGTGCATACTTCAACATTCTTCTACCCATCAGCCACTATATGATTGTATCAGCACACACCCTCAGCTACTTAGCCATATGGTCCATGCACATGTGCCCTCTAGTTATATACTCTGTATCATGTACTACAAATATCATTGACTTAAGCTTAAGTCAACCATCTCTATGTATGCCTAAGACAATGTTTCAACAAGCTCAACAGCCCAAAATACAACTTTGCATGCCTACATTCATGGTCATACTGGTCATTGTCTTCATCATTGTGTATAGACTTCAACATCTGGGTAGTTGACACCAGGCAACCCACAAGTGTGTGTAGAGCAAAAAGCAAGATACAACATGTATAAAACATAGCAAGAGTAGTCAAGACATTGTGTGAGAGAACAAGCATACCAAAACAAGACACAGGTTGTTGTCAGGCTTCATTTATGGAGCATTATACTTTCTTATTCCTTTTACTTTTCTTTTATGTTTCTCTGATGATCTGATAAGATAAGATCTTATTATCTTCTTGTTGTCCCATCTTATCTTATCTTGTCTTGTCTTATCTTGTCTTATCTTATCTTACTGCCACTGCAGTCTAGGATACTCTGGCTATGCCTAGACCATGAGGTCATAGCATGCACCTTTGGCATGCTCCATTACTTACTGTGTTTTCTACTTACATAGTCCTGCCCTACAATACTGTGCTGGTCTGTGTGTATGAGACTGGAGTCTGCATATATCCCTAAAGGGAGACTGGGCGCACTCAACTAATAGTTCACACTAAAAGAAGAGGATATCCAGCCATAACTAGCTGGGGTATATTCAACTATACTAAGAAGACCTATATACTCTAAGTAAAGGC